>CM057814.1:76551441-76688941 GCA_030067965.1 Latrodectus elegans
TATTTTCATTGTATCCATTTCGAACATTTATTTTCGGAAATAATTATAAATGTAATTATGTAGCCTATTATACTATAATCTATGCAAGCAATTTTCTTCGTATTTATTTTTATGGATGTTACTTTTCATATGTATTCATCAATTACCTGTTGAATGTATTATGAATAAAACGAAATAAGTAAAAGTACGTTAAACTTTGAAATCAATTTACAAGTCATTAACCAAAGAAACATGTGAAAATAATAGAAGTACTGCAGTATTGTGGAATTATTTGCTCTTGAAAGAAGAATTTAAGTTTTCGTTATCAGTTTTAATGTAAGAAAAATAAAGGACTATCATAAAAAGTTTATATTTATTTTTGCATGTTATGTTGTTGCAAGTGTATTTGTTTATTCAATTATTTTTAGTTTTTAGTTTTGATAAACAGATATTGAAATAAATAAATATTATCTTTAAATTAAAAAATTAGATAAATTACTATATATTTATTATTTATTTTTCTATATCTATCTATATATTGGACTTGATTATATATTGTGGCTTTTAAATATAAATAATTTTTATGTCTTTAGATATCCATTCACTTGCATAATTTTTACACTATAATTTTAAATAGAAAAATAAAAGTTTATTTAATTTAGTATAAATATTTGTATTTAAAATATTAGCGTTCCATTTGCCGTAAATACATTTCAATGGCCTTTAAACTAGAAATTAGTAGTTGTGAATTGTTTATTTTTATCATAAGTAATGATTATATCTTTCAGTCAATAAGTTCAAACTTTAACGTGTTTTGATTCTGAAAATTGCAGAAAATGTCATTAAAATAAATGTTTTTCAATACAGCACATTTCTTTGTAAATTATTTTGCAGAAAAAACACACAATGAGTTATTCAAAAATTATAATTATTGTAAATTATTTTTTATTTAATATTTAAAAATAAAGAAAACCTTTTTCTTGCAAGCATTTGTCTTGCTAAATTATTAAATACTACCTAAATACAATAAAATTTACCATTAAATAAATCTATACACATTGTTTTATTACATAAATTATTCTTTAATCTGCAATAATTTCGTATAAATATAAATGGAGAGCAGTTTTAAAGATTTCTTAAATTTCTAACATTACGTTATTGGGAAAATTATATACTATTCTGAGAGAATTTCGTTGTAACAATGTATTAAAATTTTCAATTTTGTTTGAGATATTGTTTTATGTAATTATTATATTGCATTCGTAAGTGTTTTTCTATTTTATAAAATTGTTATAGCAGACAAAATTTGTTACTAAGCATGATCTAATTAATTATTAAATATATGATAAAAAAATTTTATGCTATTCTAAATGTAGTCTTTTAAAATGTATTAAATTTTAACTTCTTAATATTTTTAAACTTAAGAATATTTTAACTTCTTAATATCTATATTGTTAAACTAAATATCGTATTTTTTTAATATGGTACTATGATCAAGAAACAGAAACATTTCGAATATTTGCAATATCTATAAATAAAAACATTGTTAATTTTTGTTGTTAAGGCTTGTCTTAATTAAATTATATGTGTTATCAATTAGAATAGAAAATTGCTTATAAAATAATTCGAAATAAAATTTTGTACTTAGTGTACTACAGTAGATGTACAGAACAATGCTAATATAGCCTTTAAAGTTTTTCAAGGAAAATAAATTAGAAAGAAATTTCTTTTTAAATGTTTTTCATTATAAATATTGCATATAAGGAATACTATTATTAGAGTATACATAAAAAATATTCTCTAAAAATAGTATACTGTTAGTAGAATATATATTTTTCTTAGCATTATGCATACAAGTATCATAAAACATTAAAATATTCATTAATGTTATTTGAGAGTATTAACGTTTTAATTGAATATTAGCAGTTTAAGAAATCAAAGCCTGGAATGAATCGTTTTTTGAATGATCGTAAAAATAAATAAAAACGTAAAAGTAGGTAAAACCTGTGATTTGTGTGAGTTCTCTACAAGAAACAGCTAATTTTTTATAATCAAATTTGAGCATTAAGTCAATAAGAAAGTAAATTAACCACAAAACAGTCTATTCAAAGACTTTTAAATAATATATATATATTTATATATATTGCTATTCAATTGTCACAGTAAAACAGCGATCATAAACTTTAATAAAAAGTCCAATGAAAGTTTGCTGACATTTAAAGAATTGAAAAAACATACAACATACATATAAAATTATTTTACTGCTTACTTAAATTAAATAACAATTTGATGATGCCTATAATTATATTTTTAGTTTTTAATTTATGATGAATTTTTTGTTTGCCTAATTCATTTCTCTGTTCTTTAAAATTAATAACAAAATTTATGAACTCTAAATAACATTTAAAGAAGCATTTATTTTTAAAGTTCAAAATATTTATCCACAAATGAATATGTGTTCATAATATTTATTAATAAATATATGTGTTCAAAATATTTATAAATGTAAAATTAAAAGCAAAATTTATGAACTCTAAATAACATTTAAAGAAGCATTTATTTTTAAAGTTCAAAATATTTATCCACAAATGAATATGTGTTTACAATATTTATTAATAAATATATGTGTTCAAAATATTTATAAATGTAAAATTAATAATAAAATTTATGAACTCTAAATAACATTTAAAGAAGCATTTATTTTTAAAGTTCAAAATATTTATCCACAAATGAATATGTGTTCATAATATTTATTAATAAATATATGTGTTCAAAATATTTATAAATGTAAAATTAAAAGCAAAATTTATGAACTCTAAATAACATTTAAAGAAGCATTTATTTTTAAAGTTCAAAATATTTATCCACAAATGAATATGTGTTTACAATATTTATTAATAAATATATGTGTTCAAAATATTTATAAATGTAAAATTAATAATAAAATTTATGAACTCTAAATAACATTTAAAGAAGCATTTATTTTTAAAGTTCAAAATATTTATCCACAAATGAATATGTGTTCAAAATATTTATTCCAAATCAAACACACACAGACTGAATACTATAAAATAGTATAACAGACATCCATTCCTACTCTTGTACATATTTATTTATCAATTATAATTTAATTTCTTAATAAGCTTTATTTCCATATTTTTTGACTTTGTATCGAAAGGATCTATACAATTTTCAATTTTTTTAGGCATTTGAAACCAGGTTTTGGTGATCTAGGGACAACTCCTGATTCAGAACCGGAGCAAAATCTCCAAAAAGCTGGCTCTACACCTGCTTTGCCTCAGTATCCCACCGGATTGGTCACAGTACTCGGAGGAACTCACGTGAAAGATGGAGCTACAACAGTATTCGAAACCAAAGTCATTGGTACCTACATAGAGGGAAAATATGCTCAAATTTTACAAAGTACATCGCAAATTATCTTCCCTGCCAAATCCGAAGAGTTGTCGACTCCAAAACCAAGTCCTACAAAACCGATCTTTCAGAAGTCTGCAACTATTCCGGTCTCTAGCAGTCGCCCATTACCTACCAAATCGAACAAAATCCTACTGGATGCATCATCTAATTGGCATAAATCTACAGGTGGTGATACCAAAGAATACAAACCGACAACACCTGACAGGTATTAGAGTTAGCTGTAAATGTTTAGTATAAAATACAATAATGCAATACAGCGTTGTTTTTTTAATTTATTTTTCATACTTTCTTAACATAGAAATTCAAGTACAGGGAGAAATACTGCATTTATATCAAAATTTTAAACTTAAAAAAATTACATATTTTGTAGAATTGATATAAAATCAATTTTATTTGCTTATTATTTTTAATGTCTGTTGCTTTCCATGTCTTTTCTTCATCGCTTTTATAGAAAGCTATGTGTCTGTAAAACTGTTTTAAATTCTCACAAAATTTTTTATTAATTATAGGTCAATAAATATACCCAATTTTCATATTTTTAACAACAATAGGATATCATTATTAATTAATATTTTGATAAATGCATAAAATAAAATAATTAAATATGTTTAAGTTAAGAATTTAAATTTTTGCGCACATATATCGCTTTGTTTTGAACAAAAATTTTTATTTGTATTTTAAATAAATCAGACTAAATTAATTAAAAAGATTAAAATAGAAATATTTTTTTAGAAATTAGAAAAAAGTTTCTTGTAAGAAAAAGATAAAACATTAAGAAAAGCGAAGGGAATTAATTAGAGAAATAATGGAATAGTAAAAATAGAAATTAAAACCAGAAAAAGAACCAAGGAAGATAAAAATTGAAAAGCAAAAGAAATAAAATGTTTTCCTTTTTCATCAGTGGAACAGGAAACAAGAATAAATCGTTTCGAATTCGTTTGTTTAAAAATTCTAAAGAATAAACAAAAATAAATAAATAATAGCGCAAATGAACTTTTCCCGAAGCATTCGGAAGAAAAATGAAAAATCATTTAAAACTGAAAATAATTAAAATTTGAAAGTATATATTGAAAGCGAGAGTTACACATAAGAAATTATAAAATTGTACACAGTAACATCGCTGTTTAAAGTGCTTTAAAAAATTTTAACTATGCCGTGAATCCGTAAATGGATTAAAATTTTGCATCATAAAAATTATAACTAATTACAAAATAAAGAATTTGGAAAAAGATATTTAATTGAAAGTAGCTTACAAGGAAATGCTGATAAGTCAAAGTTATATATACTTGATCGTTGATATATATATATATATATATATATATATATATGAAATTAATAAACTCTTGATATATTGGAAGTTACAAAAGATTTCGTTATTTTATCTTATCGAATAGCGAATAAATAATACAATTAGGAAATACAAATGATTTTTATGTGGAAAAATGCGTACAATTAATAAATATGACAACTAAGTTAATTGATAATAGAATTTCAAATAGAGTTTCACAGAATTTTCTTTTTACCACTATCAAATACAAATAACTTTATTCTTATTAATATGAATCAGCTCAGGAGTACAGGTTACCTTACTAATATAAAGTTTTAAAATAATCAAAAATAATCATGGTGTCGAATGTGGCGCATTGAAATCATGTTTTTTGATGCTATATATTTGTTGTGAATTTCTTTTTAGTTCATTTCATTTGTTGTCGCCTTCAAATTTGAAAGTAGACTTCGAATTGGGAGATCTTTTGTTTCAAGGTTTGTAGATTTGTTAGAAAACCGTGCTCAAGTATTCTGTTACATCAAAATAGCTAAAGTAACAAAGAAGCATTTATTAGTGAGAAAGAGAGTGACAAGTGATTGTTAATAAATGGGACAAATATTACTATCATGAAAAATCAATAAAAAAATTATTAATTCAATTTCAATATAGATCAAATATAATTTTCAATTACATTTATATTATAGATAAGACTTGCATATACCACCTAAAACTTTTCTCCCTTGAAATAAGAAATGAGAGCCACTATATTATTTCCCAAACCAAAATTATATTTACAAAATTATCTTTCTTGAATTTCATTGATATTTGCAGAATATCTTTTATATCTGAAATAGTTTAAATACCTGTTATACACATTTGAAGGCACTTTTTAACTTTGCTTATGAAATTATTTAAAAATGTCTTCTAAAAATATATTTATTTTTCAGAACAGTTCAATTACAGCAAGTAATATTAATTTTATTATAACATTAAAACAATAATAATATAACATAAATAATAATATAACATTAAAACAACAATAATAACAATAACAGAATAAGATTAACTTTTTTTTATGTAATAAGGCAAATACCACATTTCTCCTTCATGCAATAAGAACTAATAGAAAATATGTGTCAAGTTTTATTAAATTTACTATTACATTAAGAAATGACGATTATAATCTTTGAATGAAATTTTTGATAGTTTTGATAAATGTAATTTAATGATATAAAAAATTTATTAAAATGAAAGGCATTCATTCGTTTCCATGCAGATTAGAACACAGCGATTTCGTTCGACATAAAGTAACGCACGCTCGAATTTCTTTTGGTTTGTGTTTAATTAGCCATGACATTTAACAAATTTAATGTGACAGCTTTCTCTGAAAAGGTGAAGAAAAACTGTTACTTACTCATTGGACCGTTAACAAATAATATTATTCAATGTGAACTTTAAGCAAAGTGGAAATGAATTGTGACATCCTTGTGTCACTTACGCTGACTTAGCATAATATGGTAACAGTGATAAACAGCGGTCAGTTATGGTCACAGCTTGTTAAATTAGCCATTAAACTACCTTGTATAATTGTAAAAATATAAACATCTCATTTCATATCACACATAAAAGCTATTGTATGCCACATTTAAAAAAAATAAATGTGAAATCAAATAAAATTCACATTTGCTCCTAACCTAAAATTCTTATTTAACATAATTTTGAATTTTATTACTTCATAATCTTTTTAATATTATATTTAAGCGTATTTTTAAGATAAGTTATCTTTTAAAAATGTTCTTTTTATTATTTTATGCACTAAGTATAACTGGATAAAAACTTTAATAAATTTTATTTATTATATTTCTTTCGTATTTATCAAATTTGAATTTCATATTTATTCGAACCAATTACTTATCTCATTTTCATATTTTTATTTCTTTGTTGATATATCTACCCATGATTATCCGAATATAAAGATGAGTGAATAATTTTTCGAAAGTCATCCACAAATCCTTTTTATTTAAGTTATCTTATTTTTTATTATTTCACATTATATGGTGAATATCATTTGCTTTTTATAAATAATAGTGTCACTGTAAGGCATAAAATTTACATTCAGTAAGAATAAACAGGGTGGCATTTTTATTCATATTATTTTACGTTGCATAACTCAATTACTCTCTTTTATTCGTATATTTTTCCTTAATATGTTTTTTAAACTTATTATGTAACTCATATCTGGTTTTGAAAACTTAATAAGCAAAAAATATCTAAAATGAATGCTTCTATCTGAACTTGAATTTTATACTATTTCATGATAGTTTTTTCTTTCTTATAATACATGGGATAGCGATCCTGAATACAACATGGTAGATATAAAAATTGAGAATTATTACCTTATTTAAATTGAAGTAAGAGACATCATTTATTCCAAATTATTTCGTCATGATCTGTCCAAATATTCAACAGTAATGTGCTATCGTTTACAAAAATCCTCCATTGATCATTTGCATTTTGTATAATCTTTCAGTTTTTCGCTTACTTTATAATTGTTAAAATTCTAAGCTTATGGACACATGTAAATAAATGCAGCTGTGAAAGATATAAATTGCGATCCTGGACCAGTTTTGGAATGATTCCACGAGGATTTTCACATAAAATGTGTAAATACTGCATATTTAGATCACAGAACTGAACTCAGTTTCAAAAACTCTAACCAAAAGAGGGGAGTATGATATTAAAATTATTTCTATAAACAATGAGTAATCAATGAAAATTTTACACACCAATAATGATTTTTGGCAACTTTATTTTAGTCATATAAACAAAAAAATTATTCGTTCGTAGTCATGATTTTTTTTTTAAAAAATGGAGCTTGAGACTTTTGGCTTAAGACTATAGATGTCCTAGTTCATTAGAATTGTTCTTATTTTCAAAATATTCTTCATAAAATCCTTTTTATACAGGTCTAGCATATAAGTTTTATATTATAAAATTATTAAACCAGCAAGTATTTAATACAAATTTTTAAGATTATTTCCTAGCGTATAGTCTTATCCAGTAAGAAGCTTAATATAGTTAAGAAAAAAATAATATAAGAAGTTAACATATTTCTGTAGCATTCATTGAGCATAGTAAAAATATTCATTGCTACTTAATTTACATCTTCTAGTTGTTCTCTGTTATGTAGTTTTAATGCTTGAGATCTTAAATGTTTGAAAGGAACAAGGTATATAAAAACGAATATAAAAAATATGATTTTTGTAGTAAATATGTGCTAGATATTGAAAAAGATTATATGATATTGATGGTATGATAAAATGAAAATAAAAGCAAAAAATTAACTTAATTTTTAGACTTAATAATAAATTTTTATCAGAAACGATTATGAAAATAGGAAATTAATAACAAAAAAATCATACTGAAATGTTAAAAAGCGCATGAAAGAAATTTAAGAATTTTCTGAATATTCAATCCATAATTATACATAAGGTTATTTTATTTACACGTATGTTTTTTTAATATATGCATGGTATGAGTGTATTCATTCTCATTTCAAAATATTTATCCATATATGCGTTCACTGGAATGGTATATTTACGCATACATAAATTAATAAATGACAAAATACTTAAAGGTTACGATTTCAAAACTTCTTGATTTTATTAATTAAACTATTTCAAAAAAAATTAAATTTTTCTCATACACATCATTAATGAAGAATCTGTTGCAGTCGAGAAGCAGAACGACGAACCGACGAACCTCTAAATGCTAACACAGTCCTCCAGTCTTCTTTCAAGTTGCCAGATGGCGTTCCACCCAACAGACTGTCCATCAGACCGACTGAATCTCTGGATAAATCCCACTCCCGATCCTCATATCGGTTATCTCGAAGATTCAGGCCCACTTTGGCGACGGATATTCCACCAGAGGAAGAAAATACTGTACATGATTCTCAGAACACGAGGAACAGGATGCCACCAAGATTTAGATATGTTCTCCCTAGGCGGAACACTCCATCAGTAAGTCATTCATTTATTTTTAATAATAAATTAATTAGTCAGAAAAAGTTTTAATGTTTTATTCCTTTGTACAATATATTTAAAAAATGCATTGGGCTCTGAAAAAAAGGATAATTAATTTTAAATTCATACAAATTTACTATAGTTATGTAGTTAACCAGATTTATTATATTTCATATTAAATCTAAATAATTAAATATTAATTATTTCATTTGCAGAATAGTGAACTGTGCAATTAGAAACAATTTTCTGAATAAATATTTGTATACTCATATACGATAAATATTATATTTATGTTTTTGTAAACTATTCTGACAAAATGGACAAATTTATGTCATTTTAGGCAGAAAATTTTATTTATCAGTCATTAATCTTTTCCTTTATTTTATTTTGACAGAACAAGTGTTTCACTTCAAAATATTACATTTTAAATAATTGATCGAAAACAAACACGCATTTCGAAATATCTTGTTATTCGTGTCATTACCGATCCCACGAGGAAATAAAGAAATTGTTGTTTATATCCTTTTAAAAAAAATTAGGTTTATCTTTAAAATAATTCTTTGTTAATAAGTTAGTGAATTGATTTATAATAGGTTGCATTTTATAAATAAGATAAAAATGGTAGAATTCCGTATTTTCCAAATTTTTCATTTAAAAAAGGAAATTCTTTAAAACCTTTTTTTATTTATTTCTTTACACTCAAGAACTACTTGAATTTAATAATCAAGAACTGATTGATTGTTGAAAATAAATATGTATAGATTTTTAATTTAATCTTAATAAGTGAAAAAAAAAATGTTAATAAATGAATCACTCACAGGAATAATGAATTAGCATTAGTTGTAATTAAAACGGAATGTATACATGCCTTCTTTTAACACTGAAGTTTTTTAATCTAACAAATATATAATTCAAATAATAATCTATATTATAAAACCTATAAAATAAGTAGATTAAGTTTCACTATTATTTTAAAGTAATTTGGAATCCTGTTTAAATTGTAAATCTCGGTTAAATAACTTCTCGTGTTACTTTGGTTACTGTATAAGAAACTACTTATACTGTAACCAATTTATAAAGTCTTACGTATATTTTCCTCACATTTTTTTAATTATTTTAATGACCAATATGAGTAGGAAAATATGAGTAGATCACAATAAAATTTATTTCCTACTCATACGATTCAGTTCATTAGGCAATATTAAAACATTAATTCAGAATCATATAAACTGATTAAAATTCTTATTAATGAAAAATTAGATTCGAAATTTTAAAATTCATAATATTATTTTCATTTTAGAAACTTTAAATTGCAGTATTTCAAATTTTAAAAAAATGCATAATTTAAGAGAAAAAGATACAAAAATATCCATTTGTAGGTAAATATACTATGAAACTACATAAAAACTAGAAAAATATTTTATTTGAGATTTCTATATAAAAGTTTATATCACAAAAATATCAGTCTCTTGATGAGCCGTCAAAATCATCCATAGTTTTTTGTCAAATATTGCTAAAAATTTTAAATAAAAATACATATCTTACTTTTATTGCACAATAAACAGATTTTAAAACAAAAGGATAAAATCTGCATAACATGAAAACAGTGTTTTAAACCACAGAAAGTTCTTCAAGAAATAAATTAATTAGAAACATTCTCTTTTGTGATGAGTAATAATATTTAGGATAATGTGTTAGTTAAATAAATACATAAGCTGTGTATATTTCATAAAAAATATTATAATGGTTTTAAAATGAACACATGATAATAAAAAATGCTTTGTTTTTCGTATAGTAATAAATACTGAAGTTCACTTATGTTATTCTATCATCTTGGTTATAAGAAATAAAAATGTATTATATTTTCTCCCAGTATTTTTGCTTCTAGACTTCATGCGCTTGTTTATGGCTTTTAGACTAATAAATTTAAAGCAAAAAACCATTGTTTTGTTTTAATACTTTTATAATTTTTAAAATATTTAAATGTATCAATTTGTAACCTTTCTAAGTTTTAATATTTATTTTATAATATTAGTATGCATTTTAGAGATTATTTATTATCAACATGATTCAAAACTTTTAATATGTACTATATTTTCCAATATAATATCCGCATATTATATATTAGTATGAATATATACATAAATTGCATATTTCGTAAACGTTAAAGATTAACAATATTTTGCTATATTACATTCGAAAACATAACAGTAAAGATTACAATACAAAAGAAATAAATTATACATCAGAAATTTATGTTCATTGTGTTCTTTCTTAACATATTTAAGGAAATATATCAGGCACACATTAATTTAGGTTGCATATAATATTTCCAATTTATGTATAATAGTCTACAATAAAAATAAGCATTATATATTGCATCGTTTAAAAATATCAAAGGATATAAAAATATTCTGAAGCAATTTAACCCAATGAATAATGAATAAATTTTGTCAGGGAATAATTCTGAGAAAATTGAGAAAAAAACTGTTAATTTTAGAGACCCCAAATCCCATTATATTAAGATATGAACTTAAAATCTTAAGTGGAAATTATTTTATAAATGATATAAATAATATTAATGTGATACTTTTGCTAATTTGATGACACTATATAGTTTCTCAATTTTCAAGCTACAGCATTCTAAATCAATTGGTATTTTGTTATCTTGCTTCAAAGCTACTAATTATTATTTAATAATTACAGTTTTTAATTAAAAGGGAAACTTATTTTTCATAATTTTATACACTATACATTCAAAGGGAAAAAGTTTGTTCAAAATATAGAAATGGTCATAAATCATCATTGTGATTAAATTATAAAATTTAAGAATATATTTAAAGAAGAGTCAGAAATTTTTCATTCTATGGAAAACTTTTTAAAGAAAATTATTATGTTCTTAATTAATCATGACTAAAAAGAGGGTTTGATTTGTTTTGTTTCTTTGTTTTTGACAATTATGCTTATCAATTTTTGAATATTATTATTATTAATTTTTTATTTCATGCATATTTTCCCTCAATTAATATTTTGAATAGTTAATTTAATTTTGCATAGAATTTGAAAAGTATTCCTTCTAACTAGTTCACTTTTTTTATAATATAAAAGAAGTACAAACAACAATTTTGAGTTTGAATAAATTTAGATAATTCACCTATTATTGATGATTAAAAATCCATCGATAAGGAGTTTTTCAAATTTAAAATACTATTTTCAATTTTATCCCAAAATAACTTTAGTAATTTAATATAAAATTTAAGTTATATGTAAAAAAATACAACTTTTATATTTAATTCAGGATAGAAACGGAATATTTTCATAATGAAGGGAGAAAAAGCGCAGTATGTTTAAATATATTCATAAACTTAAATAATTTTTAGATAAATATTAAATAGGAATTTTTTGTCAATCTTATCATGTCTATATTTTCCAAGGAATTTCCTATATAAAACCATCTACTGTTTTATACATAAAAGTCTTAAAAGCCTCTTTGATGCAATTAAATTTTCACTATATTTATCTCATCCTTTTTTTAGGTTCAATTGAATCGTTTCAAAGTCAAATTGACTGTTAGAAACGATGAAGTAAGTGACATTGTAACTCCTCAAGACAACACTTTTGATCCCGAGGATGAACTCCTAGAAGAATACGATCCATTAAATCCAGTTGATCCTGCACGTGTAGTCTATGAAAAGACTACCATAACAAGTGAAGTCACTCTTCACGTAGGAAGAAGGAAATCTGTTCGTACCTTAACAATTACAACGCAAGTGCCCAAGACTCGCCACAACTATGCCACTGATGTGGGAGGACTCATCGATACTCACGATATATCACCGGCCAATAACAATGCGATATTTGCTACTGTAAGTCCTTTGGATGATGATGCTGCACCTCATGTTGTGGTCACCAGAACATACACAACAACCGAAAGGATGTTAAAGACTTCAGTAGTTCCAGTGTTGGAGAATGACACTACGTCTTATCATACAGTAACGGAAAGTTTCTTCATTTTGAAATTAATTACTGGTTACAAGACTCTTCCTGCAGCTGATATGACAGTTCTGCATACAGAATCCACTGACACTGAATTCGACGAATCAGTCGATCAGTTGAGTGGACTTCTGGATGGAGCAATACAGTTGGAGCCATCTCCTAGACAGCAAATTATTCAGACTCCAGTGCCGAATGGACTACTCCAGGCTTCAGGTAGTGGACGAGAACAGGCTGTAGTACCATATGACCAAACAAGGAATAACAACATTATTAACAATAATGATTTATCAAATTCGTTATTATCTTTGGGTGCTGCTTTGCAGCAAAATCCTTTGGCTGCAGTTTACTTAGGTCTTCAACAACTAAATAAGCATGCAACTATGTATTCAACAATTACGAAAACGTCAACTTATATTCATACAGATACTATTTACAGTACCAAAGTTGTCAGTTTCTACGACGGGAGACGAACAAGAACTAGAACACTATCCGAATCAATTTCTACAACCGAAAAAACGATGACATCTTTAACGACAACTGTCGAGCCTTATTTAAACACCCAGTTGTTTCAACAACAAAACCAGCTGCAACAACTCTTAGGAGGAACTCAACTTGGAGGAACAGGCCCTCAACTATTAGCTCCACCACCTCAATTTAGCACAATAACATCAACTTATACAACAGTAACAACAGCAACAAGTCTCAGCACCAAGATTTATACACTCACATACAATGCCATCAGCACCAAATTTCGCACTGTGACAAGTACTTCTTTGTATGAAACAACAATCACGGCAACCACAACAAGTGAAGTTCCACTCGCAATTACTGCTCCTCCAGGAGGTGTGTTTCCATTCCTCGGCTAAAGTAACTTCCAATCTGTCTATAATACATATCAATTACCTCATAACCTCTGCATAATGTCAACGCCAGCAAAAATGAGCAGTTTTAGAAATTTGTATATAACCATAATGCATCAGAGCCTAAAGAGGGCAATAAAGGAAATTTCACTTGTAATTGCAGTGTAAGGTAGGAAGTAAATGTTTTCATGAACAGATGCTTTAGAAGAGAAGCTCTATTTAAAATATTTTAAAGCAGAAATCCATTGAATGAAACATTGCTCAATTATAAAGCTGGCTATAATTAACAATTTATGTAAATATAACTATTTAATAGTGTGATGTTACTAATTTTACCACCATTCATCTTAACAGTAAACTTTCTCTCATTTCAACATTTGATGTGGGTTGTCTTCGATAAAAAAAATTCTTAACAAAACAAACCATTTGCTTCAAAAGTAAAAAAACATTTGTTTGCTAAAGGATTTTGCATATGTAGAACATTATTCTCCTATAAGATTTCAAATTTAAAAAGGATAAATGAAACTGAAAAGGATCAGTGAATGGCATTGAAAGTAAAAAAACATTAAAACGTACTTATTTCATGAACTTAACTGTACGTTGGAGGTGCAATACAAACATTTTTTGACTGAATTAATGGAGAAAACACATATTCCACAAATATGAATAAATCAATTTTAGACTTTCGGACAATGCAACCAGCTGTGCTGATATATTATGGAACTGTTGAAATAAGCTCAAAGTGCAAACGAATGTATATTTCAATTGAATATTAAATAAGGGCAATTTATAATCAAATATAATTTCCAAATAAACATTCCGATTCATTTTAATAAAGAATAATGATTAAAAATTATATGACAATAGAAATCTAATGTAACCTTAATCTTTTAGTTGAAATTTCGTAAGCGTTGTATATATTTGTCTATTTTTTTACGTTTTTAAATAAAATGTAATAATTCTATATAGATTGCATTCATTGAAATATTTATGTATGTCATTCTGAATATTTTCATCCTTCATATTATTTAGAACAATTAATTAAAATATATTTTTAACAGACTTTATTAACGATTATACTTAACTTAACTAAAATTAGTCTAATTTAATAAATTAGATCATTCAAAAATATGGTCACGCAGCCCATTTAATGATTAGACAATTAAAATATTCTGTTCCATTTTTTTCATTCATACAAAATGCTGTGTTGTTCCTTCCTATTCAAAAAAGGAAATATTATACTTTGATATTATTTCATCAAAAGCATCTATTTAAGTTGAAAACATCTTGCAGTTCAAATTGTTTTATTTCATTGTTAGAATATGTAGAAAATGTGTGTGAAGGCAGAGTTTAAAATATATTTTGATTCTGCTTCTTCATTACCACAAGCTTGAGAAATCA
The DNA here is from genome assembly GCA_030067965.1 of Latrodectus elegans. Classification (NCBI taxonomy): domain Eukaryota; kingdom Metazoa; phylum Arthropoda; class Arachnida; order Araneae; family Theridiidae; genus Latrodectus; species Latrodectus elegans. The sequence continues at coordinate 76,566,405 of CM057814.1, forward strand.
ATATTTCAATGATCAAATAATTAGTTTTTTTTTTTTTTTTTTTAAATTTAAAAGCATGTTTTTGATCCAATGTCCATCTATTATGACGAATAAAATTCTTACCAAAGTTTTATTATACCAATTCATGTCATCAGAATCATTAATCCTCTCTTTCTGCGATATTCTCTCAAGAGTCAGCCTTTATTCTTTGACGCTATATTCTTTTATAATGAAAATGCCTTTTTAAAACATTTTCCTTTTTTGATAGTTTTATTCATAGTTTAACAAAAAACATTGTAATGAAAATATACAAATATAAAAGAATGAACGAAATACAAAAATGCAATCATTGTTTTCCTTAAATTCCTAATTACAAAAGTTAAAACATTTTTTAAATTTACTATGAATTAAATAAATGAAGGGAAATATAGCATACATAACAGTATATACAACTTACATAGCAAACATAAAATATTTAATAATATCTCCTTATTCGAAATTGATGTAAAATTAAAAACACTCTTTGTTTTAAAAGAAATTACTTTTAGATAACATAATAGTTGTTCTATAGCTTTGTAATATCATAAACATTTTCACATAAAACAAAGCCTAACATTTTTCATGATAATCATCAAAATACTCATTCAAAAGATATTATTTAATAGGAACAAAAAATTCTGATCTAGTAAACATTTTTAAAATATTAAAAATTATAATAAAAGACAAATTTATCTTCAACTGAAATTTTTACATGCTGTTTACTTAGATTATAATATTCATATCAAATATTTGGCATCTTGAGATCTATATTTAGATTCATAACTTCAAATCGACGAGGCATGTGTCCGAAATGCAATGCGACTCAAGCTGCTCTTGCGCACATTTCAGCCTGCATCGGTTTAAATGAATGCTAGTAATTCTCGAGCCCTCAGTCTGGGATCCATTGTCTGAAGGGGTTTCTGGCTCATGGACCAGGTTTGATGTTGCTGTCAAAAAGGAGGGATAAGCCACACTTTAACAGATTTATAGCTTTGCTACTCTATATCAGAGAAGTTTAATATCTGTATTCAAATCTAAGTTAATTATATTGTAAATAAATAATGTTAATTCATGATGCGAGTGTTACCTTATTGAAAAACTGTTAATTATAATGAAATACGAAACCTTTTTTATTTTAAATATAGCTCAGTTTTTTTACTTTTTGCAATTTTTACTCTCATTTAACTTATATTTTAAACAAGACAAAGTTACTAAATTTTCTTTTAAAAAAATACTATAATTTGCTTTGAATTTCATTTTAATTGAATTCTTAAATATTTCCTTTCTAATACTAAAAAATTTAATGCAAAATAAAGTGGAGTGTATGAAATGAAGAGACATTCCTACTGTGTTTTTAAAGAGCGTAAAATGAAAGCAGTAAAAGAGAACTTCCGTTGCTTGTATAAAGCAAAAATTTAAGTTTTTCTTTTTAATATTTAAAACATTCTTTAATTAGATGCATAAATGTGGAATTAATAGGTAAAAAAAATTTGGTACAGAAATCTTTTGCAAAAGAAATTTTTACAAATTATATAAATTGCATATTTTTAATTTTCTGCTAAGTGATTTTTTTTATTTTTTTATTTTATTTAATTATTTATTTTGTTAAGAAGTATTAATTTCAATAATGTTTTTAGATATGATTATTATTTTACCTTAATTAGTTTATCAAGAAATCCACATTATAAATAAAGCCAGACAGAACAGAGATAGAATCTAGAAAGACTGCTTCTTCAATAAGATTTTTCAGATTACTTGCTTTCTTATTCAATTTCAAGAGTTGTTTAAATTTTTATTTAAAAGCGACATCTAGCGATGAAAACTGAAACTATTGACGGCACTAAATGTGAAGTCTGATTTGATTAGTCGTAATAAATCGAAAATGAGTTTAATAACAATTTTACAAGTTTTTACGAGTTTGATAAAAACATTTATTACTATCTCTTTGAATTTTCAATTCTGAAAATTAAATTTACGTAGATGCAAAATGTAAAATAATTCATATATTTCACAAAATCTTCATTTTCTTTGAGAATGTTTTGTAAGATTCATTATTATATTCACACAATGCTTTCAATAATTACATTTATTTTTAAAAAAATCTGAATTTCTTCATTTAATCGCAATAATTTATATTTTCTCGCTTTATCATTTTAAATAAAAGAATTCCTAATTTGGTCAATTTTTCTCACAATTTCTGTATTTGAAAATAAATTCTTATTAACCTTAATTTGAATGTCTTCTTGTGATACACTTGACAGAAAGGAATATATGTTAATATGACTCAATAATAAATTTGATCGACATTTACTAATAAAAGTCATAAAATATGAATAAGTTAATTTATAATGAAACTTAAGGTACACAGTGATGGTAATGCTTCGTTTAAAATCATTTAGAGTTAATCATAAGAATGTTATTAGTTCTTACAACTTTGGTTTACATATTGAATGAATCAAATGTCTTTGATTAAAATTGTATTTCAGTTTCTTGAAGCAAACTAAGAGTAACAAATAAATAATCATAATTTTTTCTAATAGTTCATAAAAAACTTCTTGCATAATTTTTAAATTATAACTGCTTTTAAATTCATGAATCAGAGTTTCTCACACACGGAAAAATACATTTCACGATAAGTCAAATTAACCATAATCATTTTAAAACAGTGCCGCGTTTAGCTATTGCACTCAGTTCAATTATATATTTTGATGTTGTACATTTAAATGTAATTATATGGGTAATATACATGTGTGTATAGAGAGAGGGGGGGTAGAGAGAGAGAGAAATTACAGAGTTTATAAATAAAATTTCAATGAAGCATATATTTAAGTAGGTTTCTGTAAAATACACAATCTACTTAAAAGACATAAACTAATATTAAAATTTACCATCCAAAGGCAGCTAACAATTGCTTTGATGTCTATACGTCTACTTTTAAATGAAATCGAATCCGACTTTTCCTTTTTAGAGAGTAATTAAATATTTTATGACATACTCACCCAAGGATCAACAATCTAAAATTATTGATAAAATTGTTCATTATTTAATAACAGAAATTCTAATATCAAAATTTTAAAAAATTTCGTGTTTTTTTTTATTTATTTTTATTATTATTATTATTATTATAAACTTACTGTTATTTTTCTAAAATTCTCTTCTGAAAATTTTTCCTTTAACATTCTAAAAAATGTTTTTATTGTCAACAAGAACAAGGTCTTCTGATAAAAAAAATTATCAAAAGGATTGTAAATAGTCATGTGAAAAAAATGGGGGGAAAGTGCTCAAATAAATGCAAAACTAACAAAAAAATTGAAGTATCATTTCTGTGGTCATGTCGATCGAAGGAAATTTGATATAAGGCATATTGTGATGATGGGAAGACTCAGAACGAGAATCTCCGGAATTGTATGGCTTATCGGTTGTTTCCGAGTTATCACTGAGATAACCTATACAAAATGGAAACGAAATTAATCTTTGTTGCTATAGCATTCTTCCTTGTATCTAACCTCGGAACTGAGCTCTACTAAATAGATGGAAACAGTCAAGTGGAAGTCTTTGTAATTTAGAAGAAGAGACCAAGCAGAAGACCTATGATATTTGATAGACTACTTCAGAGGTATTATTTCACTTGGAGTGATTTGCAACAAAATGAGGGAGAACAACATTCTAATCAAACAGACCACCATGGCTCACAATGAAACTAATGATAGGCATGACATTATTGCACGCTACCTAAATCAAAGGCAAACAGTGACTCACATGACAAAATACAAGGCAAATTCAAATAGAAATACTTATAAACACATCAATCAATGCTCGCTACCTATAAAAAGTCTGCTTAAGGAAAAAAATGCAGTTGATATTCAGGTCTTGGGTTTTTAAAATATCTGCTACATAAAGTTGAAGTCACTTAATCTTTTCACTAACACACTTATGTAATTACAACAATGATTGATAATTCTTTCTTTTAGTGACAAGTTATCCATTGTTTCTTTTCCATATTCTGTCGGTCAAAAGCTTCAGTGGCATAATGTTTACATACTTTACAACGTATGTCATGCAAATAGTATACTGAAGTCTTTCATTGTTGTTTGAGATTAAATAATCTTATTCACAACCATCATATAAACTCGATTTTTGTTCATTATTTTTCTTTACCGTAAAGATATATTTCACAGAGTATTTTGCTTAAAAAGACTTTAGGATTGCTGCTTATCACACTTTGAAACAGTTATTAATTCATTTTGCTTGTCTCGCTTGACTCTTTTTCTCTTATATACATCAGCTTACTCCTTGAATATTTGAGGTTGATCGAATAAAAGTCCGATATCCAAATACTTCGCAGCAATTCATCGCAAGGGGTATCAAACGTTGTTTTATTTGTATTTTATCGTTAATATTAAAATCATGCATATTTTATATTTTAAGGTAATTTATACATTTAGAGATCCATTCCAATGCCGCAAAAAAAATGAGATTGGGGCCACACATTGTCCAAGGGCTTCATGTGGGACAATTTTGATGAAACATATACAGGATCTATTTGTTCCAAAGAATAACATACAGGTATTTATTGAAGATCATCAAATTTTGATTTTTGATTGTGAATATGAAACGTTATGTGTTATATTATGCGTAAAATTGATACACGGAATTTTAATATATAATATTGTAATATGTTATTAGCATAATATTAGTATAATATATTAAGTGGAAATAAAATATTGATAACCTAAATGTCTTAATCATATTTATACATATGAATTTTTCTTTTCGTTAAAAATTTATAATTGCTTACATTGTTTGATATTGCTTGTTAAATAAATTACAATTCTCAATTCTAAAAAGCAATCATAAGGGGTTATATTTATTTAAAAGAGAGAGAGACTAACAAATTGCTATGTATGATCAGGAGAGACCAGAATAGAGAGAGTAGCAATTGTTGCATTTCATATAAGTGTCTTTCCCCGATAAAGCGAGAGACGCTAGATGAATCAATCCACTTGCGACAGTGTTAATAGTGGACTGAATGACTCTATAAGAGTTAAAAGTAAGGGCACATCACTTGGAATTTGCATATAATACACGGGATGAATTGTAGGAGTTTTCTATATTTTTTATTCGAGATTTTTATCCTGGAGCAAATGTAAGAGGATGTGAAAGAGTGATAGGAATTCTATTCAGTCATTTTAAGCAAAGGTCTGTAGTTTCATTTCCAAATATTTCAATATGAGAAAGTATCTATTAAAAGTAGATTTCTTACTCTTGATAAAACTGTTTAAGAGCATTAAATATAAAAATAGCGTTTTTGTAGCCAATTTTATTCCAATGACATATGTGTTCATGGGACCCTATTATCACATAAAATCCGAGTATTTATGTTTACTGTTACAAATTTGTGCATTGAGTGCTGCATCTAAAGCTATTAGCTCAGATCTAAAAACAAGGTGCAGAACTGGATTTGTAGTCTTAATTTTAAATGAAAAATAAGGTGCCATGATGATGATTCCCTATTACAATGGCTGTTGTCTTTACTCTCATCAATGTATATTTGGATACCTGTTGCTAAGGTATATACAATATCTAACATTGAAAATGCAACACCAAAATGAGTGACAAGAAAATTATGCAGATTTCAGGGAAGACGCACCTTACCGAGTTATGCAATGATATGAAATAAGCAGCTCTCTACCGCGCATAAGATAAAATATAAAGGGAAGAACCGGCAGAGTGGGCAGCATTCTCACCGTTATTGCTGCTTGGAAAATAATCATTAAAAGTTGTTTCCAACGTAAAGGCTGCCTGTAATTGCAAAGAATGCCAAGCCATCGTCGACGGAGTCAGTTCCAGCAGACAGACGAATTTACGCGTGGCATGATAATCGGACTGAGAAGGGCAGATTGGTTCTTACAGAAAATCGCAGCTGACGGACACCTTGACTCATTCACACTGCGCCGGCTGTAGCGAAGATGGTTGAAACAAAGAACTGTAAACCATTTTGATGAGTGCCGGTGCAGTCAGAGTGACGTGATCAAGCGTGGATCGATGCTTCTGATGGAAAACGGTGGCGGCCCCACAAACAACGTCTACTGAAATTCATCAACATGTGCAAAACACTCTGCATGCTTCCATATCGAGCAGAACCATTTTCTTCAATTGCTTTCTAACGACTTGCGTTCATGACATCCGTTAAAAAGAATCCCATTGATCCTACAGCAGAAATATCAACGTCTTGAATGGTGCGGGATTAGAGCGATGTGGACGACGGAATCAGAAAAGTTTATCTTTTCAGATGAGTCACACTTCTGTTTCTTCTGTGATAGTCATCGTGTACGAGTGTGGAGTCGACGTGGTGACAAGTCCAATCCCTCAGCAATTATGGAACTCCCACCATCTGACAACGTGGCATCATGGTTTAGGGCACCGCTGCGTACAATTTCAGGTTAACTCTAGTTTGTATTCACGACACTATGATAGCCAGACATTACGTGGAAGAGGTGCTGCGACCCATACACTTCCATGCCTTCAGAAATTCATCGTTATCATGCTGATGAATACCTTTATCAGCAAGATAATGCCCAATAGCACATTATTCTCACCATTCAACATGCCCTGTAAGGAGCACAGCTGCTTCCCTTGCCACCATGCTCACCAGATCTCTCACCAATCGAATACATTTGGGATGTGATTAGACGGCATTTGCAAATTTTGCCACAGCCTATTTAAAAAAAGTACAGAAAATGAGGAACCATTACTTAGGACGACATTCGCATTCTCATTGACTCAGTGCCTAGACGTGTTGCTTCGTGTATCGCCATCCAAGCTGGTTCTACAATGTACTAACCTGACCCTATTCTTGCTCTGTACTATCGATATCATTTCGAAATGCAGATCACTTAATGTTCATTGCTGCCTTTCTCAGATTGCCGCATTTTGTCCTTTTCTCCCAATTCTTGCTTGATTTTGTATTTTCAATGTCGTGCAGAGTACATTGAATTATTAAAAATATAAAAAAATTGATAATATTATAAATGGTAGCTTTTCTAATTTATTTAACTATATCGAATAATTACTTGTTTTGATCTCATTAGAACTAAACTGCATCTAGAGAGGAGCTACATCACTACATAAAAAAAAAGCATTTAACATAATATCTGCAAAAGATACTTTCTTAAAAGAAACTGAAAAATATTCCCAGTTTTGCTAGATGATTTGCTTTTTGGAAAATTACAAACATTTTGCTGAACAAAAAGTTTTAACTACACTATATATGTAAATGCACTGAAAATTAAGTTCAATTAAAAACTCTTAGAAATTTCTAAGTGTTGTGAAAAGAGACGAAAATTTACTCATGAACATTCATTATTCTAAAAACCAGAGAGAAAGATCATAAATGGAATAATGGTATTTATAGTGTTGCTGAAGTTTCTTTCTTTCGTTATTTCAGTTATGAAATTTAAGTAATTACCTTTTGTGTGGAAGAAAATATGGCATTAAAATGTCTCACGACAAAATATTTTATTAGAATCCTTGATTTGGCAAGAAAAAGTTATGAAAGAAACGAGATAGGTTAAAAAAATAAATAAAGTTCATTCTCTTTTCCTTTTAAATAAGCATTTACTTAAAAATAAAATGAATTATTTTATATGATATTTATTACCTTTATTATATGTATTAATTTAGGACAATACATATTATTTTTGAGTTATAAGATTTGAATTAGAGTTAACATAAAATATCGAAAAGAGGTAGAATTGGCAAAACATGTCATTTCAAAACTTCTTAAGCAAAATCCATTCCTTATGTAAAGTCTATTTAAGAAACCCATTTATAGAAAACAATAATGTTACAGACATCGAAAAATTGTTGATATGCAGAAACTGAATATTGACATTCATATACTATTAATAGATTGTTGAAAGTTTCTGCAGTTGCGATCACTAAGCAGATGCAAAAACCGTTATTTTTAGTAATAAGGTGAAAATCCTCAGTTCAAATAATCAGAAACAATCAAAACAGATTCTATTGATGTGGTTTTTAATACACATAAGCCAACAGTTCATACTTTGTTTCGCTCAAAATATCACACCTTGTTGATCGATCTACGTAAGGAAAAAAATAAGCTAATGAATATTGGAAGGGAGAATCAAGAAATTGAAGAGAACTGCTATTAACTGACTAATTCCGATTTAATAAAAATATAAAATTAGACTTGTTTTGGTATAGAGATAAAAGTAATTAGGAAAAAAAAAAAAAAAGAAAAAAAGAAAGAAAGAAAAGAAAGAAAGAATTAACTCATGTTATTTTGAAAAAAATCGTAATACAGATATGGTGAAATAATAGTATTGGCTATAAATAGGACACGCAATGAGAGCAATACAGACTTTCATATCGTAAGGAACACTTCAAAGACATCTGATCTAGATAAAGTACAGAAAAGTCTTATAAGAACATGTAATATAATTATGATGATTCCTCTCTTTTGTTGCACAATGATGTAAACTTTCCTGCAGCTCATTTTCTACAGAACATGCTTAAAAGTGTAATTATATAAATTATAAAATTGTCTGCATCTTTTTCCAGATATATCTTCTGTAGAATATTATAAAATGGTGCATTTCTGTTACATTAAGACTATCAATGGCGTCTTGAAGACTACCTTTTTTCAAGAATTGTAATGTATTCCAAAAATCTTCTCAATGTATCTTCTCAATCGTAAATGTATGTCATATATTTACGTAGAATAACTATACACAACAGTTTCAGCTATTTGGAGGAACCACTTGCCATTTTAAATATTTCGAATTACTAAAATAAAAACTTTTTTTTTTTTTTTTTTTTGTATTTTACAGTAAAATCGTTGAGCAAAATCTTTTTTCATCTGCATTTCAAAGATTTGAAGTTTACATGATTTTTTTCCTGGAATGCGTTTGTAATCATTTTAACTTTTTTCTTAATTTCTTGCTTGGTTATCACACAATTTCTATAGTTATTTACTTATTTCCAGATTATTTTAAACAGATAATGTAAAGGCACTTTGCTTCCAAAGTAGATAACAAAGTTAAGTTTGTATAAAATAACAACACGCAATTCCTAAGAAGAAAAATAATGATTTCCTTTACGAAACAGGAGATGAACTACTCGAAGACTAAAGTTAATAATAGTTTTTTCAGATTTATCAAATGAATGTTCTAAGTTTTTAACTCTCATAACTTTTAATAGCATTATAAAAGTTATTAAAATAAAAGAATTTGAAACATATATTCCTCATTTTGATTTCAATGACACAAGTAATGTACAACTAGCATAAGAAATTAGATGAGTTTTTGAGTAAAGAGAAATCTAATAAAATTAGCAAAAGGCTCCCAAACTTTAGTAATTTAGGGACCTTAGTAACCAGAATTTAAACCTTAGTAATACCAGAACTCATTAAGTTTAAAATAAATTAAATAAAAATTTATTTAGTTATTGATTCCCTGTCGTTGATTTTGATTTGGCGTTTAGTAATTGAATGTAAAATTGCTAACCAAATAAACTTAAAACAGTGTGATATAAATGTTTGAGGACTTGTAATCAGATAAAAAAAATACTTACAATTTTAGAGTAAAAAATGAAATTTTATTTTATAGTTCGTAGTATTTCTTTTTAATAACGTTAAAAATGTAAAATTAACATGTTTAACAGAATGTGACTGGATATGAATACTTAATTTATATTGATTTGCAATACCTGATTGTTAATTACATGTTAAAAGTTAATTTCAAAATATATATATTCATCATAATTTTAAGTGATTCTACTTTTATTTAAAATAAAAAATAAAATATTTTTTAAAAGTATAAGGAGTTGTAATCGATTTTCTTATATGTAGTGACGTAATCAGTGACGCATTCTTCATATATCATTATAATACATATTTTGATAAATCGATAATTACTGATTTATTGGCTTATAATAACTTCTTCAAAAATAAGTGACACAACTTTTAATTATATTTTAATTGGAAAACTTGCTTCAAATAACCAGTATAAATATAAAAAAGCATATATTTTATGTATGCTGAAATTTTGGTAAAGTAAGCCATCTGATACCAACCTCTTTATTTCTTAAATATGTATCGCCATCTATATTTATTTCGAAGTATTATTTCTTTAACACATTGTTTCATAAAACATTATAGTTTGAAAAATATTAAACATACTTTCAGTTGAACAACTTCTACACTTTAATTAAAAAAAATATTTTATTCGTTAATTCACTTGTTTCTCTGTTAAAATATTACACAAATGATTCTTAAGTTGCTTATGACGTCATTGGAATTTGAGCATTCGGAAATGGTAAGTATATTTTAAAAATACGCAAAAAATTTAACAGGAAGTTATTAGTTTCATACAACTTATTTGATAAAATAATTATTAGTTATTTATTTATAAGTTTATAGAAAAAAATATTAATATTTGCATGTACCACGTGATGAACACTATATGTACGAACATATACTTTTAAAAAATTTGTTGTGGCCACAGTTAATATGATCCTCGTAAAAATATTGAGAAAGTCATCAAAGATATAAAGATTTCAATATTGTTATGTGTTTGATTTTTTAGTCAGTGATTATCCAGTGAATTTATATTTCCACAGGTATGTTGTCTTCTAGAATTATATCAATATAGAATTTATAGTGAATTGTGTATCGGTGAAAAATATAAACCGCGGGTTGTAAAAAGACCGCCATTTTCTTAACTGTAGTTATTTCTTAATTCTTAACTGCAAGTAATGTAATGTTTACACACGAAGAACCGCTTAAAACATTTCAAATTAAAACCGCATGTTTCAGTTTTCGTGAATGATATATAATGAATTTTAGAAAATATAGTAAAATTTTACCCTATTGTTTTTCTAATCCAACCGTGTCATGGTCTCATTGTTAACGACATTTATACAAGAAAAATTTTCGAAATCACATGCTGTGAATAAAGTATTAATGAACATTTTGCTTACAAAAAATAAAAGAATTTTCAAGTTTAGTTTTTCATAGATATTATTTATAATTTCTAAAAATTAGGCTACATTAATAAGAAATGGTTGCTCTCCAAAAAGTACGGCTTAAAAATGTTTGGAATACTTAAATTCCTCAATATTAACATTACATTATAATATTGAGAATGGTAATGCCGTGAATATTGTAAACACAAAATCTTGATTTGTTCTTTGATATATATATAACCTATCAGTTACAGAAAATGTTAGTTTTATCATATTCATTAAAATGTTATAATTTTAGTTGTTTTGTTACAAAATTAAAATGTCTATAAATTTTTAAAAATTTTATTTATGAATAAAAGTATTATTGCAATAATATAAAATTAATTGGTAACAGAATATTTTATGTTTGAACAGGTAACTAATTGCAGTGAATTGAACATATCTTATAACCTTTAAAGTATTAATTTTTACATTATAAATCAATGAGAACAAAATTATAATTCATGTATATCAAATTTTTTCTAAATTGTTCTCTACAGCTTTACAGTATTTTCAGTAAAATCCTGAGAGTTAGTACAGGTCCAATTTTTATGCCAAGTACTTCGCAATTATCTCTCCAACCTAAATTATGTCACTTCGCCTAATATCTGGTTTTCAAAATCTTGTTCATGTTTAAACTTGCTTTAGATAGAGCAATCATGTACAATTTCAGATTTCGTAAATGGAAACTTTAAATCTTTCAATATATTTGCTTACTACAAAACATAACTGTAATTTAATTTCACAAAGATTACATATTATAAAACAAATATAAAATTACTAAAAATCGATATTGCAATTTGTATTCGCCAATAAACTATACATAATCGATAATTTTAATTTTCTTGTAACTAATCGAAAGAATTTATTCGTCTTAAGAAATGACACATATGACAATATAAAGTTAGTTAATAAAGTTAACTATGGTATAAATATAAATCAATCCATTAATCACCTATATTTTAGGAAACTTTAATTAACTGGGCATTAGTATCCACTTTAACAACACATGCATTTAAATGCACTCTAGCACAGCACGTAAAGAACAAGATAATAAAACTAAATCAACATAACTAACTCAATTTTTTGAAAGCATTTACATAAATTACCATTAATTTCATAAATTACTACATTCAACAGCAATTTTACTTGAGTAACACATAAAGAGTAAAAGTATTCAATTAATCATCACTCTTAAAAGAATCTTTGGCACAAGTTAAAACAAAATTTTTGCTCTAAATTAAAAAAAAAAAAATGTTTACACAAATAAATAAATTTAAATGTATGAAATTTATTCACCGTGGACATAAAACTTGATTGTTTTATACAAATTTGAACGTTTCAATCATAAATGTGAAATAAACAAAACGTTAAATTATTTAATTGTTATTATAACCCCAAATAAAATTTGCTCATGTACACATTAGGTTATGTCATAAAATCACAAGGGTCCATTCTAGTACTGTAATCTATATATTTAGCTCATTAGCTCCTATGTTTGATTGTAGAATAACTGCGTTTTCATACAGGTATATAATTTCAGCATCTTGGAATCCTGATATTAGTGATAGTTTTCCCAATTCTCATTTTAGTATCAATAGAATATTTTCTGATGTGATTGTAAATGCATTTAAAATGTTCTTTTAATATTAGTTTCTTTTTTATTTAGTATGGCTGATGATATTGATGAACTCCTTGATGAAGTAACGTCAAAGAACTTCTATGAAAGTGAATCTAAACTCATAGATGTTCAACCACAACTTCTTTCTGTTAAAAAGTAATTTTTATTTACATCTTTGTTTATGTTTTTTCTCCATGAAAATTTTTATTGTCTTTACCAATTTTGATATTTTTGAGTTACATAAATTTAATCTCAACATTGCCTTAATTGCTGATTAGAGAAAAGAATAATAAATTTAGAATTTGTAGTTGTATAAAAAAAATAATTACCATGTGAATGCATTACATATATAAAGTACTTACAAAATTTTGCTTATAAGATACTTGTAAAATTTTTATTAAACTGCTTATTCTTATGCCTTTTTACTATTTGTAAAAGAATCTTTCACTTATATGGTACTCATATTTATTACATCTTTCTTTCATATTTACTGTACAAACTTTTGGTTCAGTTGCCCTTTTTCAATTGCCTTAATATGATACCAAATAATGATTTCTCCTTTTATTATGTTTATTTTCATACTTCAGAAAATATTCAGTAAAGTCACAGTGCAGAATTTAATAAAGAAAACCTTATAGTCTGCTTATTTTAAGTCATACATTTACTATTTAACATACATTTATTATAAATGAAATTTGAAAAGTAACTTATGTGTATTGATTGTCTTAATGTAGTTGAAAAATATAGTTTAAAACATAATCTGAATTACTTATTAAAAATTAAAAGCAATCAATCATAAAATTTATATTTAATTATTTAATATCAAATTTCATTATAACATTTTTAAATATACCAAAATAACTTATTAACATGTTTCATAATTTATAATTGAAAAAATAAAGAGTAACCTATTCCTTATTGCAATTTAATCATGATCAATATAATTATACCTATATAAATTGTGGGTATTTAAATTCTTTATATGCATTGCTTTATCCATAAGCCCAATAAGGAATTTTCTTGAGCCAGACTTTTACAAGATGTGAAAGGCAAGTACTTAGCATATTCCATCTCTGACAAAATGTAAAGTATTAACATTTTAGCTTTTTACAGTTAAGGGTATAGAAGAAATGAGTGAAGTAATATTTGCTAAAAAAAGAATATTAAAATTTAGGAATCAATTGATTTTATTAACCTTCTTACTCTTATAATAGTAAAATTACTAATCTTTTCACTGCTGCACCTTTATTTAAGATATTTCCTGAAGACGAAGCATCAGCAAAAGAAATTATTCTAAAGGTGGAAGTTTTGAAGTGTTTAGCCTTACTTTAAGAAAAATCATAAATATTAAAATTTAAGTCCTAACATCATAATTTTGGTAACATTTCAGATTATTACATAAGTTATTATGCATTAAGGTTAGAATGTAATGACATTTTACTGTTATTTACATGAAATACATAAAATATTTTCTTTACCTTGCAAAATAATTTCTGGATACTCTATTCAAAATTGTTATTTTTAATTGACAAAATAAATAAACTTCAAAATTTTAAATCTTTTGTTTTAACAGGCTTTGTGTATAAACTATATGCTTTCTTTGTTTTTTTTTTTCCATACTTTTTGTTCATATTGAGGGTATGAAAATGCCTACGAGACGAGTAAATATTTGTTGGTACAGATCTGACAATAAGCAGCTTTTTTACTTGATGATTTTCATAGCTCTTCAAAAATTGTTCAATTTATTTCATTTTAAATTGGAGAAGCATTGTTTTAAGAATTATATTTTTTGTCAAAAAGAATTTTGCTGTTAAATGTTTTGGGTTTGTGGATATTATTAATACATCCATATACTCAAAAATAATTTTCTTGAGCTTGACTTTTACAGGAAGTGGAAGGTGATTACTCAATGTGTTAAGTTAGTGGCAGAATGTGTAGGCTATAGTGGCCTAGTTAGTTGGAGTGTCGTTCTCATTAACAGAAAGTAGTGAGTTTAAATCTCTGATGAACTGAAGATCTAGCATGTTCACTAAAGGCATCTTGGGCATATTAAATAGTTTGTGATCACAATGTTCTCCAAATAAAATGATATCTCTGGAGTGATAGGACAAGTATTGCGGATCTTCTGCTTGATATTTGCTTTTAAATTAAAGATGCCTATCCAGCTGCTTCCACCTTATTGATAGAGCCCAACTCAGGGTTTCATTGAAGCATCCCGATGCAACAACAACATTTTTATCACTTTCTAGCTCTTTAGAAAATTAATAGTCACTTTCATCTATTCTAATAATTGGATCATTTATCTTACACGTATATTCTTCTGATAAATTAAGTTTTCTCACTATAATAATCTGCAGTCAAAAAAAGAAAGGAAGTAAGTGAAATATATCCAAAAGTAACAAAAACTGAAACAGAACTTACATTAAAATCCTTAAAGAGATTCCACACATAGTAGCGAGAAAGATATAAAAAATATTCAAAAAGATATCAAAAATGCAAATGTGTATATTACATGGAAATTTAAAGAGCCAGGCTTTATTTATTCACATTCTGATTTTCCTTTTACTGCGCAACATCTGATAAACAAAATATGAAACACAGACAGCATATTGAAAAAAAAGATTAGGATTCTAAAATTACATTCATTTTAAATAATGGGTATAGAATGCTATCTATTGGTTATTAAAAATTATTTCACCTTTAAATGCACTTATTCACCAGAGCCGTCCACTAAGCCAGGTCTTATGGAAATGACATTTTGAGCATAATGCTATTGTGAATGTATGCTTGTAATAATGTTGCAAGGAAAAAAAAAAAAACTATCCAAGTCATTTTGACCTTCATGAATTGTTAAAGAAATCAGTTATCAAATATCTACAACAGAAGATTCTCAGTTTTATGACCCTCTAAATTACCCTCACAATTTTATGAGCTAATGAATAATTCCTTATTAGGAATTATTAATATTTCCTTATTAGGAATAATTAATATTCTCATAGCATCCACAATACTCTATTGAGTATTGTGGATGCTATGAGAATATTAATTCCCATTTATAAACTAATTAGTTATTTATTTGAAAAATTTTATGAACATGCTTTTATGCATTTTTCATTTATTTTTAATCATCTAATGTTTTATTTTGTATTTAAGTAACTTGAATCAGCATTATCATTGATGAATCATTGTTTTGTGAATAGAAATATAAAATATTAATCGCTCAATAGAAATAATCAAACACAAATTCAATTCTAAAATTAAAGGAAAATGTTTTTATAAATTCTATTGATTTATGCCAGTACACTTAGAACTATTACTAGCTGCTAGCTTCAAGTATCATTCATCCTATATTTTTTTTAAGCTGTGCATGTAGAAAATCTCCTGTCTTTCTAACATTTGACTTTGCATACATTTGAAAGTAATCAGCAGCTTCAATTGAAAATATTATACAATACTTTTTTTTTTTTTTTTAAAAAAAAAGGGGGTGGTGGTATGTCTTTAAATCACATTATGGAAATGACGTTCTAAGCATAATGCTATTGTGAATGTGTGCTTGTAATGATGTTGTAAAAAAAAAAAAAAACTATAGCCTAGTAATTTTGGCTTTCATGCAGTGTTAAAGAAATCACTGTAACTGAAGAATAACAAAATGCATCTGTCAACTTGAGTAAAGATAAGTTATTCATCTATGAGCTTTGTCCAAAAAAAAAAAAAAAAAAACTACTGTTACCTGAAATTTCTTTTTGCGTCTTTAAATCTAATTTCAGATGTAATTTCTTTTTAAGAATTATTAAAGAATTGAAAACATGATAAATGTAGATGAAAAACTTCTAGATATCCATCATTAAAGAAAACAACTTAGTGTTTCAACCTGTAAAAGAAGTAAATGAATGGCTAACAAAATTAAATCACGTTAGGCTTGGTCACCTAACCTAGACATACGCTGCACACTTCAAGGCCCTTGGTCAAGAAAACAATTATGGTCACTGTAGTCCTTGATCCACATATGGGCTATGATGCCACAAGTTTACATTTAGCTTTATTTATAAAGAGAGCAAGTGTGGTAAAATAGTTTCTTTGTTTTTATCCTTACAAATAGAATTACTATTTTTTTTTCTTTCTGAAAATATATTTGTGATACAACATTATTGATATAATATTTTATCATAGAAATGGTGATGGATCTGAAGAGCTGGATGCTGCTATTCATTCAATATGTAGTATACCAGAACCTATTGTAAGTATTCTTTATCATTTACAGGAAAAATGTTTTGATTATATTTATTTAGTTGTATTTATTAAAATGTTTGTTGGTTTAAATGCAAATTTAAAACCTGAAATGTGATATCTAGCTTTCAATCCAATAATTAAATGTTCTGATGAAGAAGATAAATGTCATAAATTTAGTGTGATAATTCTTAAATTATTCTATAACAGTCCATCTTTGTAAAAATGAAATCATAAAATATCTTATATTCAAATATGTTAGTATGTGTCTTGTTTAATTATAAATTAATGAAGTATATTAAATTTCATTTAAAATGATTTTGATCCTTTAAACTCTTCAACAACTCAGTAAACTGTGTGCAAAATTACCATCACAATTGGTTAATTTTTTTTTTATTACAGATCAAGTTTATTTATTAAAATTTCAATTATTTAATATTGGTATACTCTTTTAAAAAAATGATATAATTCATGTAAATATGTTATAAAAATCATTTGCTAGAATTAGGGAAAAAATCTGTGTAAAGAATTGCTATTATTTTAGACAAATTTTAGTGTTAAAATGTTGTTTAAAAATTATTTAATGCTGTGATGGCATTTCCTGTTAGAAACAAACTTAGCAAAAGATTTGGTTTTGGGTACTCATTGTTAAATGCTTCTGTTTGTATTAATATTTAATATCGAAAATATTTTAAACATTCCGGGGAAAATGAAAAATTGTGGTGTCCATACCATATCCTTATGGTGTCAATAAATTCAGAAATTTACGTTCAGGTTAAACCAAATCAGTTTTTATTCTGATATATTTTATTTATGTGCATTAAATAAGCTTCTGAACTCTTAAACTAGAGAGTAACTTATGATAGTAAAAGAAAAATTCTTTTGATTAATAATTAACTTATAAATTTCTGATACATCCACACGCTTCTTGCTAGTACTTTCAATTTCAGATTGCTTTTCTGAATTTTTTAAAATGAGAAAAAATAAGTGCTAATTAAAACATGAATTATTCTAATGCTTCACTAATATTTTTGCAAGCATCCGAAATGCATTAACTTTTTAATTGTAAATATTTTAATTAATAATGCATTTAAATTTTTTTAATTAATGGTTTCTTATTTGTTAATGAATGTATAGGAAAAATCTCTAAAAAATTTATTTTATAGTAAGACTCATGACTATTATTTTATTGTTAACTTAAAAGTCTTTTGGTATTTGTGCATATATCTTTATCTAATTCATGCTACAAATTTGTCTGAAATTACAATGAGATTATCAGCTGTATTCAAAGTAATTAACTTGGAGAATATTTAATTAGAAGTAAAAAGAAATTTAAATATGCTCACAAAATTTATAATGATAGTTAAAAAAATGTAACTAAAATTTTAAAATAAAATATAAATAGTGAAGGTTTGAATTGGGAATAATAATTCCATAACTTTAATAGTTGTATTTTATTGCCTTAAGTTTCTAACAAATTTCTAAAAGATTCTGAAAGCAAATTTAAATAATCTGATAAAAAGGCTGCACTTTTTAAATTTATGATGTATAATTTTAAAAATTACTTGACACACATTTTTAACATAAGTACCCATGCATATCAATACAGTCATTAAAATATTTCAGATAAAAGTGTCTTCTATTTTTTGCATCTTGTCGTAATCCTGTTTTATATTTTAAATTTTTATATTTTCATTTATAATAAATAAAGCTGTTATGTGGATTTAGTTTGTAATTTAGGGTGTATGCATTTATGTATTATAACTAATTTCTATTCTAAATCTTTGATTATATTTTCCTGAGTATTTCCTTATTAATGTAAATGTTATTTATTTAATGTGAATATGAATTATTAAATACTCATTCCTATGGTTTCATTATTTTTCATTTTTAAACTTCAATTTTCAAATTACATAGTGGTCTGGTCTGTACAATGTATTGTTACAAATTTATAAATAATTATTGTATTTGTCTTAAAATATCTCAGACAGATCAGAAATACTCACATTTTGGGCAAAAATTCTGATATTTAGGCATGTTATCCATTAAAAGCGAGTTTTCTAATGATTTGGGGACTTGGCGATGTTTTGGCGAGAAAACTTTGCAACAGTTGGTGAAATTCTTGGCGACTTAGTGAGAACTAGATACTTCTAGAAACATCCACTACCTAAGCTCTAGGACCAATATTTAACGAGATAACCTAGAAGCTTCCAGAACCTTGGCGAAACTGGTAGGTTTCGCCATCAAGTCGGGTATAAATACTGCAGCCCGGCATAGAAGGCAGGCAATTTTGTAAAGACAATGAGTGAAGACAATTAGTCATGAGAAGCTGTTCTCTGTCTGAGATATTTGAGACCTGTGTTTGGATTGGAAGCCATTGCTTATTGTATCTGAACGAATTGTAGCAGTATAATTGTGATTGTTACATCTGGTATATCTAGTGGAATTTTTGCGAATAAAAGTCTTGTGTTCATTAAGTGGCTGTTTTATTCAACTCTCAATCCACACAAACCCCTTAGCTCAGTACACTGAACTCCACATTGATCATAGTTTTGAATGGTTCAGAAGCCATTTTAAGACTATAAATCCCAGTTCAATTATCTCATTGATTAAAGAAAATTGATCATAAACCCAAAAAATTGCCAAACATTTTAAAGATATGCTAAGTTTTTGATTTGCTTTTCTGATTACATTTGTAATCTGAGCCATTTTAATTTGCTAGTTGTCAATAAATTACTTTTATTTATAGAAATTGCACTTATTGTGCTGACAATTATATAATTAAAATTTCTGGAAAATTTAAAATGATTTTTAACATTTTAATATTGAAGTTGAGATAGGGTTGTTTTAATATTTATAAAATTTTAAGTTTATATTATTATTGTACTTTTGCTTTTAATTACTAAAATGTTTTCCATTTTCTGCAAAGTATATTTTCATAAGATCTTTATTCTATTTTAGGAGACATCTATTGTTCCTGATGTTTCTTTGCATTTGAATAAAGGCACAAATCGAAAGTAAGCATTTATGTTTTATTTGATTGTGAAACAAAATTATATGTATATATTTTTGAAAGCTACAAATTAAAAAGTATAAATGAAATTGCATTTTTTTTCCAGTTTCTTGCAACTAACATTTAAATATTTTCTTGAAAAATTCCTTTTTGCTGCACAAAATTTTTAAAGAGAGGAAACATTATTAAATCTTTTAATTCTAATTAATGTTAAATTTAAGAAAATTTAAATGACTATTTTTATTTACTGTATCACAATTCTGTAAGGTGCTGCATAAGTTAAGGGCACATGAGTTGACAAGCAGCATATGTCAAATGGTTTTTCCTACTCCCATTGTTTGTTGCTCATAAGTCTAAAAATATTTGTATATAGAGAAAAGTATTTTGCTTATTCCGAGTGAGGAGAAATATATAAATATATGACCAAAATGACATAACAAAATATAGGTGGGAAATATTGATGCTTTTATAAATGATAAGAATATAGAAAAACTTTGCTGTATACCATTTAATAATAAAACTTTTTATATCAAACTTTTCTAAAAATTCTGTTACAGCAATTTAATTAAATATTTTCTGAAAGGGAAAATTAATAACAAACTAATTTGACTGATGTTTAGGTGCAGTTTTCCTGTAATTTGTATTTTATTTATTCTGTGTAGTTATTTGAAGTTTTCTTCTAGAGTTTTATCTTATGATTTACAGAATTTGTATTAAATTTAATAATTCATATTACGTAGAAGATAGTGATTATTTTTGATTATACAACTATTTAGACAAGTAGAGCTCTAATTAGCTTTGATTGGTAAATGTCTTAAATGAAATTATGAATAATATAGTAATAAAATAAAATGTAATATTTTTCTTCTGATGTTTGGTGAGTTTTTGTATTACTATATCAACTGTTTTCTTACCATATTTGAAGATTTTAATTGTCAAAAAATAATTTGTCCAGAAACTTAAAATTACAACCAGAAGCAGATTTTCATTATAGTAATTACTACTGCATTACTATCTGCCAAAATTGAAATAAAAAGCAATAACACAATCTAAGGGAAATTTGCATAAACAAGTAATTTTTATAGTACAGTTAGTGTTTCTCTTAAAACAAGTATTTGTTTAACATTCTTTTAACTTTGATTGTGAAAAATTATCGTTTAACAGGATTATACTTTACCCTTTTGATGTCAGATATAACCATGTCATCATGTCAGATGTAACCAAGTACATTATAAAAGAGAAGAATTTGTTTATTTAGAAACTCATTGACTTATCATAACAGTTGTAACAGTTTTGTTATATCATTGCATTTAGAGACAGATATATTCCCTACATGGCATTGAAGCATTGCATTATAATATTAACAGTAATTTTCACAGTTTGTTTCACAACCATTAGTGTCTGCATAAAACATTCAGTTTTACTAAGGAATATCACAGAAACAACCATTTCCCAGATTCTTTTTTCCTTATCTACAAACATTTGGAATGGTTGCCATGAATAAGAGGGAAAAAACATCTAGATTTTGTTATGTATTTATTGGCAAATCTCATCTGTCTGATGTGCCACATGATGTTTGAGACATGAAAGAGATGCTAAATTGTTGACTTAGACATCAATGTATTAATCCTCCACTTGTTATGTTACTTTAAGGTGGTACGAGGTTTCCACTCCTATTGCATATATATATATATATATTAAATTGATTTGCAACTGGGAAAATTTTGCAAGTTTTATCACAATAAGATATTACACATTATATGCAGTAATTGTTCCTTACAAAATTATTACCTTTCATTATTAAATGCGCACATGTTGCTATTTCAAAAAATGTTGATGCTTTTGTAGAAAAAAATTTTTTTCTTTTTATTGGTACCTCATTTACTTTTATGCAAAGATGAATATGTATTTTTAATTATTTTATGTAGTTAGTCTTTACTGTATTCATAAATTATATAAGTTGATAACCCTCCATATACTCCTACTTGCCTGAGAAATGTCAAACTCCTTCTAAAACGGGTCATGCATCACAGGCGAAAAATTTATTACAAAGAGAAAGCAGTTGATGCCTCTTGGAGGACCCTGCTGACCTCATGTATCCCCAGAGATCTACCTAGATCTATAGGGGTCTCCTACTTCAAGTTACTTACTGGGCATGATTTTCTCCAGAAACATCTATATCACATAGGGCTTGTGAAGTCACCCAACTGCATTTTATGTAGGGAAAATGTTGACATGGATGACGAGCATCTTTGGAAATGTTCTGCCCTCCAGAAAGCCTGCTCTTCTTCACATTTCAAGATGCTCTCCACTCCTGGAGATATTTCTTTTCTTTATTGGACTGCAAGACTTACTATGCTCGAAAGAGCCAACATAAGGACATAATAAAAAAAAAAATATTGAATTTCAGGTAGAAATGTCTGTTTAAAATAATTAAATAACAAAGTGAAATGGAAGTACATTAAGATTTTCCTATTATTAAAAGTTTTATTTAAGATTAGCAAGAAGGTTTTATAATTATAATAAAGAACTAATAAAATTCCTGGCTCCTTACCACGAGCTATTGGTGTCGCATGTTTTGGTGTGACAACTGGACATGACTACCCGTAAAAGCATCTGCATTGAATAGGTATAATGGACTCTGCTCGTTGTTCATTGTGCAATCATGGTGATACAAAAAATGATAATAAAGAACTATCAAAAGAAATTAAAAAAAATATTAGACAATATAAAAAGTAAAAATATAAATATAAAAATCATATATATTTATACTTATGCATGTCTGATGAAGAGAAAAGATTTCCATGCCTATATATGTTTAAAATATATACTGTCTTATTCAAAACATTTTTAATTTTTTTTTACAATTATGAATTATGTGATTTTGTATATTAAATTAGTTCTATAAAAACTACTTATATTATTTTAATTACAAATTACTGTTTATGGGTTTTATATTTTTAAATATTATCAATTTCTTTATAATTAATTTATTATATCATCTGAATAAAAATAATTTTAAATAAAACTTTACATTTGTTCAGTTATTGATTAAATCTCAGATAAATTTTAAACTATGGAAATATTTTATGTTTGCTTGTTAGCTATGTAGCAAGTTTTTAATTTATATGATGCTTATACTCAACATTTATATATTGATAAGAAAATTTAATGATTGGTACTGCAGCTTAAGCAATGTTTTTGTGTTCAGTTAGTTTAAAATAAAATGTCTAGTGTTGAAGTTACATGTTTATTTTATTCTATTCTATAAATCTCCCTGATTTATTAATATAATTATAATATGTATAAATACTTGTCAAGTGAAACTGTGGCTTTATAACTTATTTGTTTTATAGGTGTACAGTTGTTTATGTTGGTGATAGCAGTGCTACTGGTGGTTTATCTGGTGGTGTTACACAAAGGTAATAATAATTGTTTGATTTTTTCAATTTATTTGATATTATTAAATAGTTCCACAGTAAAATTATTTTTTGCTTGCTCATTCTATGAAAATTGCTTGTAAGCACTTGATAGTCTTAGTATACATCTAAAAATATATATCAGTTAGTGTATAAGTGCTATTTATTATATTATTTAAAAATATAAATAATGTTATGCAAGGCTGCATGCATACAATTCTTGATGCCTTGTTTACTAGTGAAAAGATATCTTAACAGAGGAAATATTAATATTTATGTTAATGAGCATATTTTTGTGAATAAGTTAGCAATATGAATTGCTGCTTAAGAAATATTGTAATGTTTTAATGAAATTAAATTTAATATTGAGAATTTTTGTAAATAATTGAAGTTGTAATTTTTATAATCAGGTTAAACGCAAAAGATTTATTTTTGAAAAATAGAAATAGTATTAAAACTATTGTATATGTAAATCATCTTGCCTAAACAATCATAATTTATTTATTTTTGAGAAAAGCACAAAATGAAGTAATCTAGTTTGATATTTTGTGGTTCCTCCATGATTTCCATAATGTATTTTCTCATTCAGAATCAATAATTAATTATGCATAGTATTGCTAAGAAAAGCTAAATTATTTTTTTAAATAATTTATGTTTGGCAAAATTATTAAAATTTTGTTATTGTTACTTATGACACTTGGAGAAGCTAAGCTTGCTATTTGAATTTAAGTCAGTGGGGTGCGTCTGTCATTTTAACCAAAACATGATGATGGTGGTAGTATGATTTTGCTCTCAACTCTTCCAATAAATAGCACCACCAGAGTATTCACTCCTTCAATTTTTGACATTAATCTGAAGAGGGAATTAAAATTTTAGCTGTATTTATATGAATTTCAATTAGAAATAAAATAATTCATTTGTTACTGAATTTATTTGTTTAATAAATTTTATTGAAGTATTAGAATTAATCAAATTTTATTGAAGTAGATAGGAAAAATGCCCTCTCTTAAGATCTTTAATTTTTAAAACTAATAAAAATGTTCTGAAAATGACATTTGTTTGACATATTGTTTGCATTAAAACTCAATAGATTTGATTTTTGTTTGGGATGTGCATATTTGTAGTGCATTGGCAATCCCCCATTAAACTAACTCTGTTATGTCTTAAGATATCTGTTTAAAAATCAAACATTGAAGAATAATAGAATGTAATTAACATAATTATATTTAATAAAATAGTAGATTGAATAATAATAAAGAAGAATCTCATTGATTACAAAAGTAATATTTCTGTAATGCTTGTTTTAACCTTCATTGTGATAAATCAGGTGTTAAAAATATTACATACAGCATTTTTTAAGTTAATCTTTGATATCAGTTACAAATTGTGAAATAATATTAAGAGAATTACTGAAGAGATAAGATAGTTTTTTAAAATGTTAAGTATTATTAAGTATAAGTATTGGAAAATGTTAAATATTGTATTTAAAAGAGAATTATTAAAAAAATACTATATTAATATTTTAGTTCCTTGAAATTGTTTAAAAATGATTTTGGTTATAAAAATTTTTTATTCCCAATTCAATTTGTTTCACGCTCATATTGAAATTATTATGAATTCCATGTAATAGTTATTTCTCTTTTATAAAGTACATATTTCTCTGAATACTTAAATTGTTTTGAACATGTCTAATTTAATTTAATAATAGGATATTTTTAAGTAATCAAATAATAATTTTTTTAGCTTACATAAAATAATAAATGCAAAGCACATAGTTACAATTTACAATATTGTGTTTTTCACTTGAGAATGGGAAATATTTGGTTATAAGGATAAATTTGAATTACATTTAAACTTATAATTCAGTGCAAATAATTTAATTATCTTCAATCTGACATACTAATAATAATTACAAATGATTGTTAGATTTTTTCTTTGATATTTTTCTCCAAGATAATTTGAATTATAGTGCATTCCATTTCATTATTAATAGTAATTATAACATTTGTAAACAGAAAGACAAAATTCTGTTCGCAATATAAATTCTAAAACTATTGCAATTCTGTGATCACAATACTTATTGAATTTAAATTGAATAATTTATACACAAAGGCAACTCTATGAAAAAACATCTTGAAACATCACTTTAAATATATAGAGTAGTGGGAAATATAATAGATTTCTAATGATATTCCCAAGTAGAATAATTTTCATTGCTGAATAACATTTTGATTTCTGTGTGTTTGTGTTAAGAACTATCTTGGCCCAAACTTAAAAATATTACTGAAAGAGAAGTACATAAGAGAAAATTATGATATTGTGCTATGTGTAAAAAATATTTATTCTAGTTATATATTAGAAAATATGACATGAAAATGTGTATTTACCTTTTTTGTGCTTAAAAAATCTAATTTTCGATTATTGAAAAAAAACTTTATAAAGTTCTTAATCCGATTTTTTAATTGAAAAAAGAAATGTTGATTTTCTGGAATCAAAATATAAAAGTAAAATTTAATTGTTTTAAAAATTTATATCAAGATTCCCCTAATTACTTATTAATATAGTATATAGTAATACAATTAGGTAAAAGAATATGCATAGTTAAAAATCAATTATTTAAAATGATTTAAATCATTTTTCCTTACATTTTAATTAGAATATGTTGAAGCAAGATGTGTAAAACATATAGCAGGTGATAAATAATACTTAAATGAAACTTTAAATTTGGCAGAAGAGATTTATGCATATAATTGTGATCAATAAAATCTGCATTTGTATATTATGCAGATATTGATTGATCTGCAATTAGTAAAAAGGTGTTTTACAATAAAGTATTTTAATTAATTCATTCACCTTGGCTTATGTATCAAATTGGTTTCAGGTAATTAAATGGTGAATAAAATTAAAGGCTTGTAAATATATTAGGATTTATATGAAATAAAATTTTTACATTTCAGTTACAGTCCTAACTTTCATAAAACTTTGTAAATTAAAATAAATCCTTGCTTTGGTTAATGAATTTTTAAGATTGAATTACTCTGGCTGCTTCATATGATAGACAAGATATATGAAATGAAAGCAAATGGATAATTATGCAGGTAAGCATTGAAAACAACTTAAATTTTTACAAGCCTCATTAGTCACCATTTAATTTCTCTGCTTCTACTCACAAAATATATCATAATCGCACAATAAAGTATAGTGATAGTTGCCTCTTTTAGATATTCATTTTGCTTTTATGCAATTTAATTATTAATTGTATAATTGCACTTTTATACTTTTATAAATTAAAAAGTATCATCTTTTAAATGTTAACCTTGCTATTTCTTAAATTTTTAATTCCTTATGCTTTTTTATATTTTAATTGCACAATCTAAATAAGGCATTATTTATTTTAAAATATTATTTTCATTATTAACTTGTATTAAATTGGTTATTTACAGTTTATTTATGTTTTTATTTTAGGCAGAAAGTTCATCGGAGATTGAAACATAATCAGACAACTAAAATCTATACTAAAAAGTACTATACAAAGCCAGTTTTTGAATTATCTGTTAAGGATTTAGAAGCTGAAAGTGCACGTCGAAAGCAAAAAGAAATAATAGAAAGGCTTTTTGAGAAGAAACTTGCAGTAGTCACAGATAAAATGATCTTAGATGTTAGGAAATTCAAGCGAATCAAGAGTGATGTTTGGAGTAATTTTGGTGATGTCCGATTACTCATTAGTGAAGATGAGGTGAAGAAACTTAATATTGATCACCATGTTATACAGATTGGTAAAGAAGCTGTTCTGCTTTGTAAATCTTTTGTTGCATGTGTTAAATGCTCTGCTGTATTTAGCTATGAGAGTCATAGCTATGGTACCTCAACTCTTCGATCTCATCTAAAATCCTGTGGGAAACAACGTTATAATCGAGACAAATCCAAGAGACGTCGAATGACTGGTGCTTTGTGTGATGTTGGCATGTTGGATCCGGGTACCATTCCGGAAAAGCCAGTGTTTCAACAGCAAATGGTTAAATTCAGAGACCATGCTACTAAATTGCAAGAGCAAATATTATTATTTTTTATTAATAAAATTAAATCGTTTTCAATTTTGGAAAACATAGAATTTAAAGATCTTCTTCAGACTTTTGTCCAAATTGGAGCTACTGCTGGTAATGTTGATTTGAGTCAGTACCTCTGTTCCCCAGATGATTTAGCTGAATATTTAGTAAATGATGTATATGTGCAGACTGAAGAACAGTTTAAAAATGAAATACAGTTCTTATATGGTCTGTCTTTTTCTGCAAGTGTTTGGGTTGATGTCAATGAAAAAGTGTCATACATTACTTTATCTTGTCATTATGCAAATGAAGATGGCTTATTCAAATCAGTCATGTTTCACACATCAGAATTTCCATATGATCGTAAAACTTCTGATGATGTAACAAAGCTTTTTCAAGATTGCATGTCACTTATGCATTCTGATTTTAAAAGGCTTCTTGTTATTGATTACTCATTTAATATGGTGAATGCTTTCAATAATAATGAGCAGTTTATTCAGTGCATATGTTATGCCCTGAACATTGCAGTCCAGACAGTAATTAATACCCTTAGCACAAATGAAAAAGATACAGATGATAATGGTGATGAGGAAAATATGGAAGATCCTTATGCATTTGCTTGCTTTGTTAATCTCATAAATCAATGTAGGTCTCTTGTATTGCACTTTAAAGAGAATAAGTTGCAAAGCAGTTTACCTAAAAATTTATTAATGTGCCAAAGCACTTGTTGGAAGTCTGTGTTAGGCATGTTGGAGGCAATTAATAGTCAGTGGGAACATATTTTAGATATTTTAGTTGATAGAAATGAACTAGATTTGTTTTACATAGATCAAGAATTATTGAGCTTGGTTGTTGACTTTTTGGAAATTTTTAGAGATGGTTATAAGGAACTATCTTCACTAACTAATCCTACTTTGAATTTAGTTTTACCATGGGTAACAAAGTGGAAGACACATTGCCTACAAAATTCTGACGAATCTCCTTTTCTTGCAGCTGCTAAAAGTTTTATGAATTTTTCAATTGATCAAGAAGTTGTTAAACGAATAACAATTCATCACAAACTGGCTACAATGTTAGATCCCAGGTTCAAAGAGTTGCAATTTTTGACACAAGAAGACAGATTGGAAACTCAGACACATGCTGAAAATATGGTTAGAGAGTGCCATGAAACTCTCTTAATGAATGGAATTGATGTTCATAATATCACTGCCACAAGTGAAAATTTTCCAGATCTGTGTGAAGGTATGTCTATTGAAAATGAAGCTCTTCAAATTAGTCCAGGTGAAGAAGTGGATGAGTATTTAGCAGAACCATTTACAATGGGTAAACTTGATTTGGATGGTGAAAATAAATTTAATCCTCTGCAGTATTGGATTCGTGCTAAAACTAGGTTTCCTTACTTAAGCAGAGTTGCTCTGTGGATCCTGTCATGTCCTGCAAGTGCAATACAAACTGATGATTGTTTTGTTGGTGGGGAATGGATGATTACACTGAAAGAAACTAAGCTTCCTCGAAAACACATGCACAAATGTTTGTTTGTCAAAACATTCAAAAATTTTCGACAAAAGCTCTAGCATTTAGTGTTAAGAGTTGTATATATTTACTTAAAATATGTTGATACTGAAAATTAATTTAGATGTCAACATTTGTAACATATTGTACAATGATTAAATTTATAACATCTGTAAACATTTTTAATTCATTGTAAATTTTATTTGTACTTTTTTTTGTTATTGTTAAATGTATTTATTTATTGCATTTTGAAAATGCATAGAAAACAAATACACCAAAGTTTCAAAGTACAATAATAGTTGTCAATTTATTTTCCAGTTTTTGTTTGCTTTTTAAATCATGTTTATTTAAATTGTTTTGATATTTGCAAATTATTTTATCATAGCAATATCCATATTGCCATTATTGTGTTGTAAAATATACTAATTAACAGAATTTTATTTATCAAAACCAATTTTGTTAAAATCCTTCTTTTCTTAAATTAAATTTTTTGCTGAGTTAGTTACTGTAAGACAAAATTCTGTATCAAGTTTTAATTAGATTAATTTGAAATTTGTGCATAAAATTATATATTTATCCTAAATTTAGTTCTAAAGTTTTTCCATAATGAAATTAAAGAAGGAAATTTATTTAATTTTCTCTGTGTGAATGAACATCTTAAAATTGCAAGAACATCTCAGTTTGTCACTTATTGGTCCACATAGATTAATTCACAAGTTTTTGTTACATTGCTGCAAAATAATTTATCCATCTTAGGAATTTATTTATTTTGTAATTCAATAGAGTTTGTGGAATTTCCTGTTCCTGAATTAAAATTCTGTGATTTATCTTTAATTCTTTAAAGTTATAAAACAAAATAAAATTGAAAGATTTATATATAAAATAAACATCAAATTAGTTTTACTACTGAAAGATTGTGTAAATTGCATATAATAATATTTAAAAATATCCTAAGTGGAGACTTACAGGGGGAAAAAAAAAAGTTTGTGTGTATGTGTCTTGTTCCATGAAAAGAAAGCATCAGAATATCAGAAGTATTGAAAGTCAATAGATACTATTAAAATATTACAAATAAAATCTAACCAAAACAGAACTATACCAAAGAAGCTATATGACACATTAATATGAAAGTATATTTGCTATTTAATGAAAGTTAATAATTTCAAATATAATGAATAAAAATACCTATAGAAGGATTTGAAAAGTTGTGAACTTTATAACAAGTATTTCATATTTTTTTTTTTTTCTTTTTAAAATCTGAAGATAGTTAAAATTGGAAGGTTTATTATTGTAAAGAGCAGATATTGTAACTGTATATTATACTCCCGAACTTAAAAGATTGTTGAAGTTAATCTTTACGTAATCTTATTTAATATATGTGAGTGAGAGTAATTTTTCTTTCAGTTTTAAATATGGGATTAAATTTAAAAGTAACAAAATTCTCTTTGATAAATTTCTTAATTTTGATTTCTATTTATGGAACTTATTTGTATCAAAATTTTAACCAAGTGTTAGGGAAACAATAAAACAGTAATTAGCTTGCTTCTTTTGTCTTCATCATGTTGGCAGATTTTTTTTTTATTAAAAGTTTATCAAAGTCTTCAATTTGTTAATTCATCTGATTATTTCAGTAAGAAAGAGGATTAACCGAGCAATAATTACATTTTTTAAAATCCAGTGAACAAAAATTAATAATAAGATTTCCAAAATGTGTTTGCTCATTAATGAAACTTCATTTGAGTATTTGAAAAAATTAAAATGATTCTTTATTATAAAATATATCACTGTAAAAATATTGCTGATAAATCAATATGCTGCATTCTATTTTTAAATGATAATTAGAAAAATGTTTCGAGTTTTTGATCTTGTTTTCTAAAAGAACTAATTGAATTGAGTTTTAGTTGTTATATACTAAGCCGGATTTATATATTAGCCCTCAAATGCATGATTTATGAGTAAGTAAATATTTGAAGTGGAGATGTGTGCATTTTCATTCTTCAACATTCAGGAATAAGGGATAGTGTTCAATAATTTATGGAGTTAAATTTTTCTTCTGAAATATTACAAAGTTCATTCAGAAAACTGCTTTTTATAAATATTGTAAAAAAATATAATCGTTACAGTTTTTGCTCTACAGTCTGAAAATTTTAGTCTAATATTTTTCTGGTTTACATTTTATACAGTCACTTTTACTTCCTGGTTACAGATTTCCCTTCAAAAATTTTAAAGTTAAATTGAAAAAAAAAATTATTTATTTACAAAAAAATTCTGAGTTTAGTATTTTCAATCAATATGTGAAGAATAATTCAGTTAAAATAACTATTTGAGACTTGTTATAGCTGAAATTTAAATTTCATAGTGAGGTTTATCATCTTTTCACCATCTGAGCACTACTGTAATGTGATTACATGTGACATTACTCTTCAAAATCTGAAAACTTAGTATGTGTTTTTGCTACTAAACCCTAAGCAATTTTCGTGTGAAGACTTTAGTTCTAAAGATTATTGAATTTATAGAAATTAGCTATCAATATATTAGCTTTGTTCAGACTAAATTTGAAAATTTTGCAAAATTTGTAATGTGACATGGTGTGGATGAAAATATTGGGTGTTTACTATAAATATGTTTTTGAACATAAATTAATGCCTTGAAAATAAATGACTCTATAACAAATCTCATATTTATAATAAATGAAAGGGATTTTTTTTATACTATTATTGCTTCGTTTTGCATCTTTAGTAAAAATGTTCAAAGTATGTATACAATGTGAGATTTGCAATGTAATATGGCATGTGTACAATTCACGAAACTAAAGAATAATTAGTGGATTCGATTTCAGCCTTAAGCATAACTTATATAACTTGGAAACCAATGGCTCTGATCGAAAATGCCATTTTGTGTTAAAAGTGACCATTGAACTATAAACGCAACCAATTTGGAAGCCAATGCTCTTGAATATTGTAGAATAGTCTACATAATCTGGCAGTATCTTAAAATAATGTTAAGCATGTCAAAAATATTTTTTATCTGGAAATTGATGGTGGTCAATTGGAAATGTTAAATCAGAAAGAAGATCTAGAACTTCTTGATTCTTACAGTGTGATTGGTGTTGGTGTTCTGTGTGTGTCGAAATATTTGCATGTCTCTTATGAACGTAAGAGACATGCAAATATTTCGACACACACACACATTAAATAAGAAAAATGGTCAGGTTTTACATTGCCTTGAACGTCAACGCAGAAATTGCACCAATCCATCTACGTTTTTTAGTTCACTTTATAAATGTTCTATTTTGCTTTTGACAACATTAAAAGATTATTATTTGAGATCTGTCTCACATGTTAATTCTTGAATTGAATCCTGATCACTATATATTACATATAAAATATTATTGATTAGTTGCAATGTCTAGCATATAATTAATAAATAAATTTGTGTTTCTGGATATCGTTTATTTTCAAAAGGCTTTGAGCATATATTAATGTAATTACAATTCTACGTGAATTTTTATTTTAAAAAATAACGTTTAGTTTTTAATGTTCTGAAACTATTAATGTATTCATTATTATATTGTTAAATGCAATGATTATATATTATACATATGTTTTTCACTCTAACCATTATTCGGGATAGTTTTAAAAATGAATTATCCAAGATAACAAAACATGCAGTTTTTATTTACTTGGTTAAAGTCTAATAGATATAATATGTCATACATATTTGTTATTGCGCAATGAATAGCCTAAGACTGGTGTATGGCATTTTAATATTCATTTTAAACTTTTCTTGAATTGGTACGCCTTGCTCACGTGTCACAAAGGGGGAATCTGGAAAGTTCTCAAGCACCCACTCAGAGATTTATAAATAGAAGCCCGACATCCATTGCTCAACAATAGCTGGAATCGAAATTTGGTCCTTTCGCTCTAAAAAGCAATATCTTTCTGCTGGGCAGTATTAAAAAAATAAATCGAAAGTAATGTTAATAGTTATCTAATATTACATATATACATCGGCAACCTTTTTTAAAAAAAAAATTATCGGGATTGCAAACTTTGAAGAAATAATTGCCCGTATGCACGAACATATCTTAAATTTCGTGCATTTTCGAAAACATGCATGTTTTGGCTTATTTGTCACTTAATGTTCATCTTCTGCACAAGAGGACTTTAGACCAAGACATACAATTTAAATTGGACTCCGTTCCATTACAAACATCCCAGCCCGAAGTGGATTCGAACCCACGAGCTGTCGAACCAAAGGCCAATTCTTGAGCTAGCTTGGAGAAGACATGTTAATTACATTGTATTTCAGCTGTGTATTGCATTATTTTTTCGATTTTTACAGATGCACAAATGTCAAAAGAGTGGGAGGTGTGCGAATATTTTTATTCATTATTTTGCCCATCACTGAATTAAGCACCATATATACACAGAAAACATTTTTATTTCGATTTTAAATTACTCGTAATTTTGTATGTGTGACCACCGAAATTATTTCATATTCCTATCAATTATTTTTTAACTATATTTACAATCAAATATTTCATTATTTGGCTGCATTTCTTAATCAAATCATTAGTCGTCTCTGTCGCTTATTTGACTATTTTAATTTCGACAGACCAATGTGTGTACCAATATTGATCAGTTACTGACAATAAATTTTTAAGACTTGGCTGAAATATACTCAGTTTATCTAGTCAAAACTTTTATACAGTATGACATCTAAAATTCGTTAAATAAGGGTATTTGGTAGTTTTTAAAAAGTTAGTGTAAGAAACATGAGGTAAATGTGATTTTAATTAAAAAATATTACAATTTTAGAGTAAATATATATATATAATCACACACATATATATCTATTTGTCATAAAGAATTTATAAGTGTATTTGTTTTTTAAATTACTTTTTTCAAGTGGATTTTTTTTAACTAAAATGAACTAAAGTTTAATTAATGCAACTTTATTTGACCCTACGTTTATTCCTATTTTTTATGAAGAAAACTTTTGTGATCAGATAATATAAGAATAAGAAAAGATAAAATCGATTGACCAGCCAAATTTAGATTCTGCTGCTTTTGTTCAGAATAAAAACTTAGAATTCAAGAAAAAATTTCGACCCACGTGCCCTTATCTCAAAGAAGATAAGAGAACATGACTGACCACAGCTCAGTTAAACTGTTCTGGATAGAAGACACCGAAAGATGCTTAAAATAACGGTATTTTTCTTTCAAATATCAATTCGCACAGTAATTTTAATGTGAAGTTTTTTTTCATATTAAAATTTTCATAACCATAAGCTATTTAATTTCGAACATTTTGTAATTATTTTTTATGTTGCTTATTTTCCATTTCATTTCTGTAATTGCTTAAGCTAATTTTTTAAGGAAATTTCTACGTTTTTAATATTTGTTGGAGTTAAATGTTAACAAGTTCTTATCATTTATAATGAGCAAAATCTGTTGTTTTAATAAGGAAGATTTTTGTTTTAATGTTCGAAGTTCATAGGACTTGAGCAATGAGAAATTCAATCCCACTAGTGAGATTGAATTTCTTCATTACATTTGAAAAAATTACTTTAAATTTTAAAGGTAACTGTGTTTTTTTAAAAAAAGGATAACATTTTTTGTAAAAGTACAATTACATTTAAAAATGCAACATTTTTAAAACATGATGTCTGATAATGTGTGTTTTATTTTAAGTGTAGAACCACAATTTATATATAAAATGTCCCAAATAGTAAATTTGGTCTATGATTTAACTCGAAAAGTTCTCAACAGATGGCGGAGACAAACTTAATTTTCTTCGAAAAACTTTAAAAAGCTCAATACTTGTCATTTTAAAACATAATTCGACAAAATAAAATCATTTTTATTTTTCCAAAGTATGTATTTGCATAATACAACTTTTATTACAACATACTATTTTATATGAAATTTTTATTATTTTTTAATTAATATTTAGTTTCGAATCCGTTTATAATAAACGGGTATTCATTTTCAGATTTTGATAAACATAAGAAAATTTCCAATATTTTTAAAGATTTTTTTTTTTAAATATCGTATTCTCTGAAAGGCTTTTGATAATACATTACTTAATTAGGAAATATTAAAATTGAACTAGTGCAAAGTTTTGAGGCATGAAGTTTTAATTTTTCCATTAGTATAATTACCCTGAGTATATAGGATTCGATTTTTCCGGAAAAAAATGCTCGCGTATACCTATGTTACCTGAGGATTTATAAGGAGAATTAAAACACACAAACATTTGAAAATTCACACCAACTCACGAAATATAGTATGCAAAAAAATAAATTGGCAATAATTGAAACTATTTTTTTAAAGTAATTTATAGATAGCATATTACCAGATAAAATAAATAATGAGCATTATAATTCGAAAATAAACATAAGATTTATGTAAATTTGAATTGTGGGGGATAGGTCCGTAATGCTATGGTGCCCACCGATCGTTTTAAGTGTAACAACGAGGTGTCCTGAATTTCAAATCTAATTCAGAACTGATCAATCACAATGAAAAAATGTGTGTTTTATAATAAAATACTGGGTGGAAATCTGCACTTTTAAAGATCATCCACATAATTATAGAAATGGTGTCTAACTGAAATAAAAACAGAATACGATGGATCTCTTGCCACCATGGCAAATCTTCATCAGCCTAATTTCCTAACCATAAAATGAAATGAAACGATTCAACGCGGCCCAGAAACTTATCTGGGGCTCATTATCTCTTTAAAACTAAATAGTAGTATGATTTGTATTGTGAGATGAACTTTTATTCAATGTATCTATTTCATTATTCATAATTCTATGATCATGTTTTAATATATTGTGTTCTCATTCATGCTTTTTATTTTTTCATTATTTCCTTATTTATTTTTACCAAATAGTGAAAGAAATGAATCTGTAATTTTAATGCTGACTAGGGATTCGCATTACATTATCAATTTAAAATACATATATTTGTAGTATGTCAATAGAATCATGATGCAGAAAAATCTTTTAATTAAATGTAATTTTTTCTGGAACTTTTAAAATAAACTTTCTTAAATTTGAAATAAGAAGTTGGATCAATAAGATAATTTTTTCCTCTAAACAATGAGTTTACATTTGTTCTCTGTTAAAATTAATTGTTACAAGAAGCATTTTTTACATGGATCGTTACTTATTTAAGAAATTTTTTAACAAAGGTACGGTCATATCAATAATGCAAAATTTGCTGAGGACAGAGATAATGTTACAAGAAGAGCATATATATTTCAAAAGAAATGCAGATTCAGTTAAAGAGTGACTTAAAAATATATGTGTGTCATTTCTTACAGTTTCATGAATCAAGAGATGAGCAAAAACAACATAGTTAGCATTTATGGAAAGAATGATATTTATTGTCTACTATAAAAGAGATTTTCTAATAATATAACCCATGAAAAGACGAACAACATTCTTTAAAAAAAGTTGATAGATATGTATGTTCAAAAACTTTCTGTGATTATCTTTAACGAGATACTGTGTCAATTGATGACAAAACGCACCATTAATCTATTTGCTTACAATCATTTCATAAAAGATTAATCATTTCCACAAACATTTTGTCTTACCTTTGTAATGAAGAGATTTGTGTAGTATAAACAAAATGCTCCTCAGAACAAAAATCCTCATCAAAACAGCTATTAAAAAGTAATTATAAGAGCAGTAACTCGAGCCACTCTTTTGCAACATCATCTTTTTAAGGCCCTATTTGAAATGTTCTAGTCCCTTTCTACACACTGAAATTTTTTTTTTTTGTAAAAGAAAATTTTTTTTTGCAAGATTTGTAAACTTAATTGAAGAAGTAACAAATTATCTATATATCAAAAGTAATAAGTACATCCCTTTTAATAATGAAGATTGCAGCAAACCAGTTTCACATACATACAACAATATTATTTGTAGGATCTTAAGGAATACTATAATACGCTTGAAGAATGTCGATTCTAAAGCCCTA
Organism: Latrodectus elegans; assembly: GCA_030067965.1. NCBI lineage: Eukaryota > Metazoa > Arthropoda > Arachnida > Araneae > Theridiidae > Latrodectus > Latrodectus elegans. The sequence continues at coordinate 76,603,283 of CM057814.1, forward strand.
GACAGTTAAAAGAGATCTTGTTATGGTAACACCATGTCAACCTAATGTCTTAAAAATATACATAAAAAATAATAGATTAAAGTCACAAGAGTTTATATTGATCCTTCTATACACTGTATTTTCCTTTTGCTTTAGATATATTCTTTACATGATGAATTGTTATATTATTATGCATTAAAAAAAAAGAAGTCATCAATGGTTGCAGTGAAGGTACGCCATGAATTTTAGTACCTCGTCTACTTAAATTTGGAGCAACAAATTACCATTCCGAGCGATATGTCCGTGAGGTCAATGAAGTACACACGATTAACCTATTTGCTTACAAATCAGTTTAATAAAGCCTACTGGAATTATTTGACTGAGACCCATCGATTGAAGGCATTATTTGATTGCCCAAAGAGAATATCATTGTTGAGGATGTGCTTAAAAGTGGTTAATAAGATATATCGGTCATCATTTACTGTTGCAGTAGCATCTTTATATTCTTGTATAATATTCTTTGTTTATTCGAATCAATTCTTCAGTTTTAATGTGATATTATTTGCCATTACAACAGCACTGGTTACTTTTTTTTTTTTATTCTTAAGTCTTTCAGCATGTGTGAACCCATGGATTCCATTTTCGTGTTATTTTCAAGTCTCGTTATTATATTTTCTAAACTACCATTTCTAAGCATAAAAGTAGATCAATTGTATTTCACTCTGAGAAAGGGATAAAAAAATTGTTTTTGTGAAATAATAATTTTTAAATTTTTATCCTTGTCCTGTTTTTTGATAGTATGAGCTATATATAATGTTCCCTTTTCTTATATTTTCTGTTAGATATTTTTAAATATTTTTTGTTTAAAGTCTGCTATCTTTGAATGTATTTTCACATTGCCATAAATCCATTTGTTCCTTTATTTTTATATACATTCAGAATATTTATTTGGCCACAATAGTTTTTAGGTTATTAATTTATATATGAACAATTATATTCCATAGATACATTTTATAATGTGTTATGAGACTATATTTCTTAAGGCAACTCCTTAAAACCAGTAGAGTGATTAAGTATAGATGTTTTAAGCAAATGCTCTAATTTTTCTTATATGCTTCTCTAAACTCTAATTTTCAAATCTCTAATATTATTTTTCTAATTTTATTATTTTTTTCAAATTAAGTTTTAAATGTATGTGTTATTATCACTTTTTAAATAAGTTTGCCGAAATAAAAATTTTAATTTAAAAATATACTTTAAACACAAATTCGAATTTTTAAATGTATTTGTCTACATTCATTGTTTTCCAAACATCATTTTGTAAATAGTTATACAGTTTCTAATTCTTATTGCATTGAATTTATTCATACATGTGCTAAAAGAAGAAAACACAAATTTGCTTTGTTTAATATTTAAGTTATAATCGATATCATGTTGATATTAATAGGTTAAATGTTATGCTAAGTCCAATATTTCCATTAATAATTCATCTTCTCTTTAAATAGTAATCTTTAAAAAGATCTTTTGATTCGGCCAACAAAATTTACTTTAGAAATTTAAAAAGACTCAATAATTAATGAAAGACGAATACAGAATTCCACTTTCACTATCATTTGAATAGAAAACAATTGAGTTAAAAAGGAAATTGGAAAAGTGACATTTTTTTCTGATTAAAATTTATTTATTTTTTGATTGGTCCATTCAGTTCAGTTACCGGTTGTTAAAAATGGAAGTAAAAAAAAAGAAAATTCAATACTTAATTTAGATTTATATATTTATTAATATAACGACGAAAATGTTAACCAAAAGGTTGAAGTCGTGGGTGGTGTTTGTAGTCCCGTTATTGTAACAGCCAATTAAATGAAATTTCGGTTTAGTTGATTTCATTCAGGTATATTTCAGGCCACAAATGCACCTTTCACACGTAGGTCCGTCGTCGAAAATATCAATAAAATCGCTGAAGCCATAGACGTTAACTAAAATCGCTGTACTAGTTTTAGGGTCGACTGTTTTATGATTGGTTTTTAAATGTTTTATTATTGACTGTTTCATAATTGATTTTGTCTTATGATTGATGTTTAACTCCTGGGTTTTTTAACCCAGGAGTTAAAGATCAACCATACAACAGTTGTAAATCAGAATCCGAAATATATTCAATAAAGTCTTGAAATTCAGTTCACTTAAAAATGAGGATTTCTTTTACTCCAGCCTCTCTAATATCTAATATCTCTCTCTTTGTATATATATACAATACGTATGTAATATGTGTATATCGTTTTGATAATTGTAAATGAATATCTGTACTTAGACACAGTATTTTTCTTTCATCCAAAATTAAATTCTCCATTTAATAATAAATGATTTTTTAGTATACTTACGGGGCTGTAAATTTTGAATTCTTAATATATAAACATAATAATGTTATTAAAAAAGATATATTTATCATATCAAAATATTAATATTCTTCGATAATATAAAAAATAAGGCATATTAATAAATAATATGTTTTATCACATTTAATTAAAAAGTAGAATTGGGACATTTTTATATTTTAAATTAACTATAAATTATCTTAATAGCTATATATATATCTCATGATTTGCAGTTACTGGGATACTGATATAATAATTGTTTCGATTATTTTGACCTACATTTCCTTTTACTAATGTGTTTAGAATTTGTTTTTGTTGACCACACTTATATGCATGCATATTAAAAATATTAACTACGAACTTACATTCATGATTTCTCATAAAATGGTTAATAGTGCTTAAAAGAGAAAATGAACTCACAATTGTAGATTTATAATTATATAATTTGTGTGTGTGTGTGTGTCTTTTATGTTATTATAATCATGCAGCGACATTACTTCCCAAGTTATTTAACATATCCACATTGTTTTTTACTTAAACTGAAATACAACAAAGCTTATCGTGAAAATAATAGAAAATAAAGGTAGACATAACAAAATTAATCTTCAATTTATCAGTTACGAATACAAATTTCTGAAAACATTTGGCAAAAGTTTTTTTTCTGTTTTTCATTTAAATATGTTCAATTATTTCCCTTCTTCTTATTGGTTTGAAGTTTCCCAATGAAATAAAAACGATATATATATGTCTGTCATGGTACAAGAGGGCAGCAGGTGCACATTGTTTGGCAATAACTGCTGTGCCAGTGTAATGAAACCTCTTATTTCAATTCATTTTGTTTTTCCTGTTATTCTTAATTTTCTCTTTTTACAAGGTCATGGATGAATTTCTATTAACATTCCTTGTTAAAATATTTTTGAAAAGATATTATAGAGGTTTATGAATAGAGCTTAAATTATAATGAATGTTAATGTTTTTTTTTTTTTTTTTTTCTGCCCAAAGAATTTTAAGTACAGTCATTCAGTATAAATTGTGTTCCATTCGTATGAATTTTTGGAAGACTAATGTTTACGAAATTTAAAATTTTTTATATTTTAATTATCATTTATACATAATTCTGAAATCAAATTCTTTAATTTAAAAAAAATAATTGAAGCTTGTTATCTTATTTACTTTTTGTTAGGGCTTGCGAAATACTTTTATTTGTTTTTTACTTCTTTTCATAATTTTCTTAGAAAAATTAACTTGATTATTTATACAAACCGTTCATATATATATATATATTTCATATATATATATATATATATATATATATATATATATCGTACGTGTGTGAATAAAAGCTTCATTTCAATAAAGTTAGAAAAGGATATATATATATATTAATTCCTCATGTGTGAATAGTTTTTTTTCAAAATGTTAATTAAAATGTATAACACTAATTAAAAACATGGATTGCAAAGAACATTTAGCACAAATATTTTAATTATTATATTTATAAATCTTATTTATTTTTATTTGTATTTCTTAACTTATTTATCTACAGTTCTATACAAAAAAGATTTAAAATTTTATTTATCACAAAATTGATATATTATTGAAAATCAATTTTGTGATAAATAAGATAAGAAAACCTAAAAATTAAGAGCTACTCATAGTTCTATAAATTTATTTTGCTAGTGAAATAAAATACATTTTAATTTAAATACTCTTCTGGAAATCTATTATAAAATTCTTTTTTTTTTTTCCTCACGAATGAAACAGAATTTGTTCTGCATGCATATAATCTCTTTTTCAATGATAAATATAATTCTCAAGCTGAATTGGATCTCAATACTATATATTTGCACTTCGATTTCAAATATTTCAAACTCAATTATATTAAGAAAGCTATCTTTGGGGATTTTCCAAATATTTTCATAGTGAAATTTTTATAGGAGAAATGGAAATCGCATTTATAATTTGTTTAAAATTACCAAATGTGCTGTCAATGAAAATTCAATTGAAGCAATTTATAATTTGAATTAAACTTTATCGAAAAGATTCTTATTTCGATCGCATTTCGTAATAAATGTGAATATCTAGAAATAATTTCTTAGAACTGCTTTGAATTGTTTTCTTTAAAGTTATGGTCACAAAATTCAAGCACTAATTTTTTCTATCATATTTATTAATAATTTTTAGTTGAATAAGTAAACGAAATATATTGAAATGTATTGTTACCATAATGAGCACCAAATAATTTTATAAATGCTGAAGTTTTTGTAACTAAATTTATGTTTGCATATTTGCAGACATTGGTTTAATAGTTTTTTGAATTCTTGCTGTAAAAGATTAACTTCAACCGGTGCATAAAAAGCGGGACTATGAATATCTTAATACATGAAAAGGTTAATGTGTTTTGTGTGGAAGTAATTAAAAAAAAATTTTTTTGATTTAAAATTATAGGGAAACAAATATATTTTGATATTAAACTTCCTTAAATTTTCTTTTCATTTTAACCTAAGTTAATTTTTACATCACTTTGCAGATCAAAATTAATATTTTCTTGTGAACCCAATTTTTTTTTTAAGTTCATCCACTATAAAAATATGAAATTTCAATTTGAAAAATGAAACTTTTCTTACAATTAATTTGCCTCAATCTGAATTATATTAACCACTAAATGCCAAATTATCCATATAATCTATACTCGCAATTCAAACATTAAAAATTTTAGGTCTTTTCATTCATTAATTATTTGGATCACATCTCTTTCGTAAAAATGAATGTTATACTTATTTGATTTTGAAGCTTAACAGTGCTAAAATAATTAAAGATGCTTTTGTGTAAGATTTGAAAAAACATCAGTAATTTCCATAGATATAAAAACATATCTTCTTAAAAATATACCCGAGTAACACACTAAAGTGTATTCGAAAAGTTTCATTTTAGATGATGATTTTCAGAGAGTAAAGTGTATTTATAACATAACATAATTCAAATTCAGTTTAATAACTATAAACATACTTTTAACTATTCTTTACTCATTTAAAAATTAGAATGCATACGAAAACAGTTATGAACTTCTCTTTATTACTACTCAAGAAAGAATTAAAATCAAAATTTAAAATGAATTTATTTTACAGATTTCTTATTCATTTAAATTCAAAAACAAATTTTTAAAAAAGATCAATAATTATTTTAACGGAAATTGTTCTTGTTCTGGAGAACAATCACTAAGTATATTTATTAGTTATTACTCTAATTCCTATTTTTTTTTTTTATTTGTTGATTATTATTGAATGAATTTTGATAATAGTAATACATGATTTAATTTTACAAAATTTAAAATTTAGATTAAGATATTTATGTTTCAATTTTAGTTCAGCTCAGTGAGAACTCTCATAAAAGTTGCTTTGTGATTTAATACCAGTTTATTTGGTATATTGTTATTTTATTCATATAATTATTACACGAGGGAAGGTAACAGATGTCTGAAAGTTGGTATGCTTATCTACAAGGGTATATTAGCCAATATATGAAGCATTTATTTCAGGAATTTTCTCTCTCTCATTTACAATCTTAAAAAAAATGTATCTAATTTTATTCTAAATATTTCAGTGCCTGTAATAATTTGCGCTGTACGAGCTGTGATTTCAAAGTTTCCATTTTTCGAGATTTTGCATGGGATCCGTCCACTAACTACCTGTTTCTGAGGAACAACATGCCCATTTTCGACAAAGTCAGAGCTAAACTCAAAGTTAAAAAAGGTAATGTGGCATTGTTCTTTTCTACATTTTTTTTATTAAATTTAATATTGAATATTTGAACATTTTGAAAGAATTTAATGATGTAATGTTTTTTTTTTCTCACTCATTCTCTAAATTTTTATTTTACTTAATTTGTAATTTAAAGATTTTACCTTATTACAAATAACACCCTCATTAATTATAATGAACTTTGCTTGAGAAATTTTAGTATTGACAATGAATAAAAATTCGTGTAAGGAATTAGAATTCAATTAAAATAATTGAACTATTATCATTTTTGATATAATCATGTTACTGAACCAAAATTAAAAATTCATAAAAGCAAACAAGTTTTAATTAAAGGTATAATTAACTATCTGTTTTAAATAAAATTAATTAAATCTACGTAAATAAGAAATATAGTATAACTCAGTGATCAATTCAGAATTTCAAATAATTTCAGAATTAAGGAGGTTGAATGAATAAAAATTAAATTTTTTAAAGTTTATCACACTGCCAATGATTTTAAACGCTCTAACTGAGTATGGTAATTCATTGATATTTGAATTGATTTTAAATGGTGTTTTACCAGCCTTAGCAACTAAATCTAATTAAACAGTCTGTTTTACGTTCACACGATTATATGTTTTTTTTTATGTTAAATTTGAGTTGATTAAGAAATTTAAGTTTTCTAATATAATCACAATTGATAACTTCATGGAACTTAATAAATATCCTCTAAAAAATCGAGATTATTGAGTACCTCGAGTTATAAATTTGAAATAAAGAAAATAAAAGTTGATTGAAGTAAATAAAAATATATTAAATTAATAATAAAAAAACTCAAAGAAGTAAAGAATGTCTGAAAAAATGAACTACAATATTGTATCAATAAATAATGACCATATTCTGCATTAGTTTTCATTATTCTTTGCTAATTTACATGCAAAGTGATACACACCCATATTTTTAATGAGGTTAGTACACATACATATAATTCAGTGAGATTTAAAGGGCAGATAAACAGGTGGTTTCAGATTGTATTTAATGAATTATTTATGAGCATGAATGATGTTGAAATATTTACAGAATTGAGACGGTTTTTAGTTTGGTATTTCCAAGATGTTCAATTATTTATTTAATATATATTTACATAAAAGATTATCAAGTCTTCAATCACAGTCAAAATATTAATAAATTTATCATCAAAAAAGTTTAAGTGTGCTTTTTCGCTAAGAATAGATTTCAACTTATATTTAAATGGGATAAGCAAACAGAATTTTTCTTTTAACTGTGTATTTGCTTAGAGGAAATTTTATTTATTTATTTCGTTTTTGTAATAAGATACTTTAATATATTTGCGTCCAATTTTTTCCGGAAGTGAGCTGAGATTGTTCCACGGAAAGGGAAAGGAAATTTATTTCAGCAGGTTGATTTTTGACTAATTAAAAATATAGGCTATGTTTCACTTCATAATTTGATTACAGCGTTTGCTGATAATTGAAAATGTGTTTCTATTGTTATATAATGCCAAGCTACTAGGATTTTCCACTTTCCAGCATTAAAAGAAGCGGAAGTATCTTATATAATGTGATACCCTGAGGGTGTGCCATTATAGCCCTGAGCCTTCATAATTTATAAACAAGGACCAAGTAGAAGACTCCAAACTTGGCCTGCCATCTTCAGAGGTGTCATTTCACATGAAGAACATTGTGATCTTGACTTATTTAACGTGCTTTAGCAGTCATTAATGAACGCGACGGATCTTCAATTGTGTCGGGATTCGAACTCACTACCTTCCGATAAAGAGAACGAATATCTTAACCAACCATGCCCCCACAGCTTTGTAATTTAAATTATAATTGATGTTGTGTGATTTGAAATTATTGCGAAATTTCTTAGACCAAGATGCTCAATCCGTAACTACACTTGCTTCAAAAAGGGTGGCGAGTGGTACTTTTTCTTTTCCCCTTTTAAAACCATCATCTGTAGATAACTTCTGGCTGTAGAAAAATATGTACAGGGCATCGCGTTATTTTCTTTGTACATCTTCTCAATCTAATTTTTTTTAAAAAAAATTATAACAAGATTTAGTTTTTTTAAGTATTGCTTTTGCCCACTGCAATGTTTTGACAGTTGCCACAAATAGGAAATGCATTTTTGAACAGGAATAAAAAGAATTTTGACTTTCATATTTAATTATTTCATAACTATATTTAAAAATTTTCCACACCTCTCATTTCATTTTATTTTAGGTTATAGATACGTGTGATCCCATTTCGTGATTCCAATAGAGCTTTGAACAAAATCAAGATAATGATTGATAAATAAATAATACTCAAGATAAGTTAATATCGTTAAAAAAAGAAAATATTGCTATTTTTCCAAATTGTAATTCTTCTCTGAAAGTTAAGTATATTTTTTCTACTAAGTTAAATAAACCCCGCAAAAATTGCCAGATTTAATATGTTCGCAACACGCATCCGATGCGATTTCTTAAATGTATTTCATTTCAATTTTACTGCAATCCGTTTCAATTCTTTTAAGTAATTGGTTTTATTACCAAATTATTTATTGTCAATTGACTTTCTTTTAGTTATATTTTATGTATTTATTCTTATAATTTTATTCAAGAATAATTGAACGTGTGTCCTAAATAAACAAAGTTTGTGAATTCATGTTAATTTATATATTTTGACAACACTGATTGTGTTTACTGTCAAATTATAATTTTTTTTTCCACTTAGGTTGGTGTGCGTATGGATGTCAGTGTCATGCTATGTCTGTTAATGTCTTCATGGAGCTGAAGAAAGCTTCGCATGTAAAATGGGTTTGTGCAGGACACTAAGCTGTATACAGAGTTTTGTTTTTAAGCAAAATAATACAGAATTAGGATTTATTAATTTGCACAAAAATTAGGCCTATTCTTCTTACATTATACGTTGTAAAGTCTGTGAATCGGAGAGAAGATAAGCAACATGAAATATCTTTTTAACGCCTTGAATATGTTATTTTAGTAAACTTTTTAGAAAGCTTAAAATCATTATCGCAGTAAGTGATAGATTTTATGATAAAATTTAATTGTTCGTATAATGCTTTGAACATTAATTGTATAATGATTAGTTTCACTAAAATATATTTAGTATACTACAGTTTGTGATTTTTAATGAATTTGCTTATTAAGGTTTTAGCTTATTAACACAAAACATGAATTCATGAAATTGAAATTTGCCAATTAGACTAAGGAACTTAAAACTGCTGGAATTGCATATTACTAAATGTGTTAATAATAAAATATTATAATAAAAAATTTTAGATAAAAAATAAATTTATAAAAACATATTATTGGATAATTATAATATCATTCGATTAGTATTTAGATAATAGAGCCTTAAAATATTTATAAATTTTATTAAAAATAATTTGAGTGATCGATAAACATATTATATTTTATCAATCAGGTTTTAAATGTTTTTAAATTTTTATTTTATTTCTTAACTTTAAAAACAATTGGCCGAGTCAAGATAAAAATACTTATACTGAATATGTAGATTTGAAAAATGTCCAAAATCTACTTGTTACTGAATAAACATTTATGTGCAAGAAATGATACATAAAATTCTGGTTCTAAATAATAAATATTGTTAAATGTAATAAGGACAGATATTTTCATTAGTTTAAAATTCAAATACATGTACAACAACTAATGTTGGACAGTATATTTTTTTGTCAATTATACTTATAATAACTGTAAATATATTAATTCAAATGTTTCAGTTGAACAGAGTTCATTATTAAATGACATACTTACTTTTTAAAATAAATTGGCAGTTTATATTTAAATCATGTAGGAAAAGGGAAGTAATGCAAATGGAAAAAAGTGCTGCTAATTGTTAAAAATTAAATATGAGCTGTTTTAATGAAGGTTGTGCTTTCTAAATAATATTAAATAATTATATTTAAGGAAAATTAAGTATATTTAACATTTTACTTAAAAATAATTCAGTTTCATTTTCCTTATTTTACAGTATCAATTTTATTTAAATTTGTCATTTAGAGTTTTGTTATTTTCTTCCATATTTGTTGTTAAATAAGAACTATTTTATTGTAAAAAATAATAACCTTTCTAAACTAAAACTAATGTTTATCAATAAAAATATTTAAATTGAGGTGCTTTTATTTTTATAAGACAATAAATCTTTTTTAATTCATAATTTCTAAAAATATTAAATAAATAATATTATAAAACTTTTAATTATAAAAGTATTAGCATTGCCACAGAAAATATGTTTCATTTGTGTCGCTTTTAAAAATATAGCTTAGGAAATCATCATTATTATATTGGTAAAAGTTGGGCTTTTATTATTACTTTGACTGTTAAGTTTTATAATTTATTCATATTATAACATGCTTGCAGTTATATTTATATACCATATAAAAATAGCTAAGAAAAAAAAACAGAGCTTGAGAATTTTTCATTTAAACTTTAATTCGCGGCAATTTCATTGAAGAAATTTGTCACATTTTGCAAATGTGCCTTAAAAGTCAATCGTTTGTAGAGAAAATGTAAGTTTCTTAGAATTTAACTGCTTAGGATTTAGCGAACAGATTGTAGAATCACACAGTATCACACAATAGACTGCAGACTTACCTTAGATAGTTTAAATTAATCACAGAAAAAGTTAGTGATAGCATTTGTTAGAAAATCTCAAACACATTCAATGGTAGTCAAACATTTTATATAAATTTCCCTAAAGTTTATCTATTTTAGATCCAGACAAACTATTGACTTCGTAACTAAACTGAATTATTTAAAATGAGGGGGAAATTATATTTTATTTGTTGGAATAACATTAAAAATAATTCTAGAATTATGTAACTCGTTTCTTTTCTTCGTAACTAAACTGAATTATTTAAAATGAGGGGGAAATTATATTTTATTTATTGGAATAACATTTAAAAAATAATTCCAGAATTATGTAACTCGTTTCTTTGCTTTGTTCAATTTAAAAAATATCTATTTCCAAATTGTTAAGTTAGAAAACAAGTAACAAAATTTTATATTTAACATTTCGGAAAGTGGCATTTTTTCCTTAAAACATATAAGTATTTAATGTTTTATTGATATCGTATATTTATTGATATCGTATTATTACAATGATATTGTTAAATTTTAACAAAATTTAAGTGTTCATAAATGTATCTGTTCTTTTCAGTTTCTGCGCAGTAGATTGAAAAAAAATAAATAATTTTAAATGTAATTGGTCTATTTTCCTTTTCAGAAGAAAATACATGCATATTAAATACTCTAAATCATTATATATTCAATTCAAGTATTTCTTATTTTTACAGTAACTTTGACTCTACTGCAAAAATTTATAGTTATAACAATCTGATAGTAATAGAAATATAGATCTATTTCATTTTCATTTAATTTGAAGAGTAAGTTTTAAATATTAACATATTTTATACGCTCATAATATGCACACTTTGTATGAGTATTAAGGTATTATGATTGGACGTTTGGTTGTAAGAAAATTAAGAATGATTCCGATGAATGTATCTTTGTGGAAAATACTGTTCCACGTCTGCCATAAGTAAAAACCATTGATATAAAAGAGCGTAAAGAAGTGATAGTGTGGCATGGTTTCAATACCGAAACTTGCCTTTTGAACAAATAACCTGAAAGTGTACGTTACTCAATAACTTCGTAAATCAGTGTTAAATTTTATACGGTTAGAAATTGACTGCCAACAGACAGTCTGGAGGAGACAATTTCCGAAACAAAGATGGACCATTGTAATGTATGAAACTATTTCAACAAGACAATGATTGTAAGTATTAATATCCAAATGGTATATGCTCACAAACATGAAGTTGTCTAAATATTACTAACAAATTCGTTCACATTGAATTTTATTTTTTTAAAAAAATATTCACATTTTCAGTATTTCAAGATTGCATTTATGCCAAAATTTCACAAGATGTGATTTCAAGAATAGAATGAAATATACAAAACTTTATCGAAAATTTACCCAATTTTTATCCAGAAAATTTTATAAAGCATATTTTTTCTTCATTCTTATTTCAAGCATCTAATCAGCCCAATTTTCAACATAATTTTTAAAAGAATTATCAGTTAAATATATCTAATTTCGAAATATCAGTAGAATAATAGCTTTTAATGCTCAATTTTAAAATTCTGAAATATCCTCAAGAAGAACGGGATTCTATTGAAGAATTACAGAATGTTATGCTATTAGAATTATCGAATTTTTTAATAGAATTACAAAATGCTATATTATTACAATTATAGAGTGTGTGTTATTATAAAAGTTTGCATCAATATGTATTTCATTTTTATGTCCGTTAGTTCTAACTTGTGATTATTAGTGAAAAAATATCACGAATCATTTATATGTGGATAATGTTAAAAATAAATTTTATTTTAATTAGTAAGTTTTCGGTTGAATTAGCCTATCAAATATAGCTTCATTCAGTAAATTTGAAAATACGGAATTATATTTGATATAATGTTTTGTATTTTTAAAGAAAGAATTAAAATTTTCCTTTGAAAAGGAATTTTAATGATTCAAATATTTACAAATTATAAATAGCTTCTGTAATTTAAAAATATCATTAATAAGCCTAATTATCCATCTGAACAAACATGCAAGCCTCAGAATTGATATGAAATAGGGATTTTCTTGAAATGCAGTACTATGATTCATATTTTAAGTATAACTATTTTTTGCAAATTGAAATAAACATCAATAAGTATAACTGAATAGTTATTTGGAAGTGGGGATTTTGAAATTATTAGTACAAATATGTTACAAAAGCAAGATAAAAGTTGAGAATAACTTCTGACAATCAAGGTATGATTACACAACGTTTTAACTGAATAATGCAGAAATTAAGCAAGGATTTAGAGTATTTTCTTTGTGTACTTTATTTTTATCCTATTAATTGAATATTATTGAATTTTATTTTTTATCTTAAATAATTTTATTTTTATCCTCGCATGTTATAGCATTCTAAAGTACTCTTTTTTTTTTTAATTTTGCGCAATTTCTAAGCAAATGAATGAGGTGAAATTCTTATTACGAATAAGGAAGCTTTTTAGTGTATGCACATTAGTTAAAAGATATCAAAGTCTCATTTTTGAAAGTTTGAATAATACACTGAATTAATTAAATGATATTCGCTACAAAAAATTATGATGAATAAAATTCTCCCTAACTTCTAAAGGAAAACAATATTTTAAAATACTGAAATGATATTTTAAATTTATCAAATACTTTGATAACTGCAAAATTTTTTGAATTGCCTAGATTTCGAAGATAGCACGTAAATTTATTAAAAATTAGAAATAAGGATTTAAAAATAGAACTTTAAATTTGTTGAAAGCAAAAGTAAAGCTGTCATTAAATTCAATTAAATTCTCATTCCATTATCAAATAATTCCCTTTTTAATATTTCCAAAAATACATGACTTAATAAATCATACATTCTTGTTGTAATATAAAAGAGAAATAAGTTTAACTATAAAAGGTGAATAAATTTTAATCTGAATATGATTGCGTTTACAAGTTTGTTAATTTTTATGATAAATTAATGTAAATGTGCTTGGATATTTATTAAGTATAAAAGATTCATTTTTACTTTTTCCAAGAGAAATTTATTTCTTGTTTGACATAGCATGCAAGATCCGAGAAAGTAAGTGGTTGGTTATCCATAACATTCTTAAGGTTGACAGTCCATCTGCAATCTGACTACTATTGACATCCACATGTGGCGGAATCCTGAATAATTATTTTAATATAGATCCTCTCAAGTAAACCACATGTTGAATAATATTCCCTGTCCAACCTTCCTCACGTTTCTGACATTCATCCAGGCATTGACTAAACATCCGACCTTCGTTCAAAATCCAATGTCATTATTGACACACTCACTGACACACTGAGTTAAAACCTTCCTTCAAAGCTTTTTGAAAATATACATAAAACTTTATTTAAAAATTGAAGCTGATTTTGTAGCTAACACTTTATCTAACTATTTTTAACATTTTATTGCACTTACTTATCTATTATTTGTCTATTTTTCTATATATATCTTGCGAGTGGCCCGAAAACTTCAAAAATGTGGTAACAAGCTTCAGAAGAACATTAAAATCTTTTGCCTCTTGTACGTGAAACTTATTTTTCACTGCCTTTCATTCGAACAAGCTCTATGATTGAGGAAGATCGTTGAAGAGAAAATTACAATTATCAATCCAAAGTAGACATCAAGGAGTTCTTTCTGGTGGAATCGAGCTTCTTCATGATGTATATTTATCCTTACAAAGTTGGTTTTACTTGAGAATTGCTGCGATCGGTTTGAAAATGAAATGTTGGATTGTCCAAACCTTGTTTATAGTAGTTTTCTCTTTTTACTTAAACTAAAATACTACTGGGAAATTAATGTTTTTGAAATGAGGAAGATTAGGAGAAGGAAGTAATTAAGTCATGTCGGCAGAACAATGTAAGTTCTGAAGATTATTATTAGGTGCGGCAAATATTTAAAACTTTAGTGAAGTGAAGGAACGCAAGAATTAAAATATTTGGTAATTAATTCATTGGATAATAATTGCACTTAATAAATAAGAAAAATTGGAGTTATATGTAATCATAAAAAATGAAAACACTTAAAATTGTATAAAAATTTTAATATTGAACGAAGTTGAACAGAAACCTTAAGTTAATCCAAAAATCTGTGATCTTACTGACATAAAAAACAATTGTAAATTCATCGATAAATTATTTTACAATTCTGCTGCAAAACCATAAATTAAAATCATATCCAATTATGTTAAAGTTTTATTAAATAATTAATTATACATAAAATAATATATTTTTATGATAAATGTTTTTTCTCCTTTTTTAGAGAAATCAAAATATATTTGATTACATTTATCGCTCTTCAATCAATTGTTCCTTAGTTAAATGAATGTCCTGCATATCTAAAAATAGCGTCATTCAATGCTAACTATAGATTTGAGTGACTCTATTTTTAATCTAAAGAAAATGCTCATTTTAATTATGATTAGTATATTAATTCGAAACTATATTTTCTTCCTTTTCATTTGATGTGTGAAGATGGTGTTTTTTTAATTTGTTGACAGATAATTAGTTGTACGATAGTGAAGTTTCATTATTCATGTCATGTTAATGGCTAATACAATTATGTTTGCATGGTTATCGAAGTTGTATCATGTTATTATCATGTTATACAATCATTGAACATGACATGCCAACTTAAGTAAAACAGTTTGCGAAGCTACATTATTTGTTCTTAAAAGTAATTTCCAATGAAGTCTACAGAAAACATATAAACAGTTTTAGACATAAGCGAAAGCAGTGAAACATCAATAAATATATATTTTTCGGATTAATTTTCAAGTGCAAGATTAAATGTCCAAATGTACTAGATGCACGATACTAATTATTGCTAGTTATATAATGTAAAAGTTAAATAAATTATAAACTTTTAATCTTTACAAATAACTAATATTTTGTGCAATATATATATATATATATATATATATATATATATATATATATATATATATATATATATATATATATATATATATAAATTATCCGTTTAAGTGTTTTTGAATATCAGTAAGTAATACATTTTTCAAAAACTGATAATTTCTTAACATTTGTCAACTTTTTTTTGTGTCAACTCAAATAGACTTCTCTTAAAAATTTTATTTTGCTACAAGAAATTCTGATTAAAGTTTAAAAAGAATACTTCAATAAATACAAAACAATTTTAATTTATTAAATTATATTTACAATTTGAAATGAAAAAGTTATTTTAATGAAAATTTTAATGCAATTTAGTATTTAATTTCGTTACACGTTAGAAATATTCTTCAGTAAAGGAAATACACACACAATAAAAATAAGCTAAAACTAACTTCTTAACATTATTTAATCTAGTAATGTGCATAGATTGTAGAAGTAGAAATTAGGTGTTTCAGCCGCTTATTATCTAAAACTTTATATCCAAAGCTGTATGAAGGGAGAAAATTTTTATTTACGTTAGAAAGATAAAATGTTTTTTACTAGACTCACAAAACGATTATTTAAAAAGAGAGTCTATATGCACATTAAATAAATATTCTCTAAGTAGGATCACACAATATCCTATCGTGCCTTTGAATTTAGTTTAGCTTAGAATCACAATTTCGTTAAATGGTCATCATTTTTCTACTAGCTTATGAAACTAAGTTTTAAATTAGAGAAACTGTAATTGCATTAATTGCTATTTATTTTGCGCATTTATATCTTCAAAAATTATACATTGCGCTACTGATGTCAACATATAAAAAATTTTTCTCATTATGACATTAAATACTCATTGCGAAGCTCTAATATGACGTAAATATAAAAGTTGCAAAAAAAGTGCAATTATTAAAAATATGACATGTTAACTCTACTGAAATAATTATCTTTTATTGAGAAACAAAACAAAATTGTTAAAAATGTGAACTAATGTGAAAAAGATTAACCGAACAAAATCAGAACTCTTTGTTTATTTATCGGTTAAAATTAGTTTTTAATCATAAATACTTCTATATAAATACATCTATATACTATCATAAATACTTCTATATATACTAATAATTCGAAAGTTTTTGAAATTCATATAAAATTATCATCAGTTTCTCGAATCATATAATTTTTAGGCGGTCCCCTCCTCAGTCTTTCATATGCGAATTTGCGTTTTCAATTCCAAATATTAAACAGAACTGAAGAATTTAATCCGGAATTTCTCCGGGCATATACCGCATCTTCTGTTCATAGTTCGATTTTACAAAGAACGGTGGGCAGAAAGGGGCGGCCAGAAAAAAAAATTCGATACTTATGTAACTCAAAACCTTGTTCAATTTCATGGTTTTACCTTCACTTTCAATTTCATGAGATTTTTCCCCTGAAATGTTGGAGTGAGGAGAAGCAATAGTGAGAAATGCAAAGAAATACTCCCCCCCCCACCCTCTTATTCTTTTTCAGTCTGTATCTTGTAATCGGATTACATACAACTTCGCTTTCCTATTGGTGTTTTTCTTTTCTGGATTCTGCCAGGAATGGTCCGAAAAGTTTCAAGTTGTTAAAAATATTTGTATTGATCGAAATTCATCAAAAGAACTTGATACCTGATGAAAAAATTTTTAGCTTCCAATTTAAGTATCCGTCATTTAATTTTTCAGACTTTAATTTGTAAGCAAATATTTCAGATTTATATACGTAATGAATACTTCTGTTTATAAAAGCTAGTTTGTGTGTGTGTAATGGGTTACTTAATAACACTGTTGATCCAGTTTTGTCGTATATAAGCGAATGCTTTTAAAATATATAAGATAACACCAACACACATAATTTTTAATTCTCTTATTGGATTAATTAATAAGCAAAATTACACATAACAACACACGAAGGAAGACATTTATTCAAAAATCTTAACATTATATCGGTCAAAGTAATTTCTGAAATAATAAGAATTACATTTTTTGTATCAAAAAGCAACATTTTTGATTTACCTTGAAATGAAACTGAAAATTTAATTTGAAAACTTTACGCAATACTGAACAGTGAATTAAATATTATCAAATTTCTGTTTAGTATTTCATAAAATATTTAAATTAATTTTTGAATGTCATTTTATAATAGCTCACACAAAATTAATGTTTCCATAACATCCTATTTCATCTTTAAGTTTTTTATTTGAAAATAAAAAAATATGTACTCAGTATTGTCATATATAAATAATATTGTGTTAAATTTTTGATTTTTATAAGAATTATATCCCTTGTGCACACACACACAACACACACACACACACACACACACACACATATATATATATATGTCTGTGTATAAATAAATAAAATAACGAGCAGTATTTTTTACTCATTCGATTAAAACTTGCAAATCAAATTTTTTTTCGGTCAAATTTTCGATTAAAATTTGATCGAAAATAGTATAACTAATTTGCAAGTGATTAAATTTAACTGAATAAAATGAAAAAAATTATGTTTAGTTTAAAACTTTTTTTATCTTTGGACCATTAAAAACATTGCATATTTCATTCCTATAAAAGACTTTCTTTATATATTTATTTTCTCTAAAATGTTTTTGAAATTTCATTTTTATAATGATTTCTAATCCTTTCGACTCTTTTAGAAAGATTTTCTAAATTATCTATCACTATAAAAATAATATTTTAAATCACGCCATATAAAATTGTTAAAATATATATCCTTAATGCGTTGATCAATTAGTTTATTGTGGTTCATGGTGAGCAAACTCATTAGTCAACAGAAGTAATCTTCAATAATTCAATCACTAAAAGCTATTTTACACACATTTGTGAGATGATTGAGACACATTTGTGCTTAAACCTAAATTATGCTAGTAGGTAGGCTATTATAGTTCACTGGAATGTCTTATACGATATAAATGTGTCGAATATAACTTGATATCATCCTTAATAATCTGTTACTACATAAGGATAAAATTGCAGAGTATTCAAAAACTAATAAATTCATGATAACACGGAACAAATATTAATGTGAACAATGGCCTTGCATCTTCTTAAAAAGATTATGTAACTCAGATTTTATATTTTTGTTTTTAATTTTAAGCATGATCCCTAGTTTTCATCAGTAAGGTGACTTCTTGGTTAAAATCTGATAAAGTTCATGCTTAAAAGTGATTGCTAACATGAACATGTAGACCTGAATAAGGAAAAAGTGAAAATGCCACTTTTTAGCGGATTGTATGAGTCAAGAATGTTATTCCATATGTGAGTTGAAAATAAGCATATCTTCCTTTTCCAGTCTTTCAACAGAACAATTGTGCAACGAATTGAGGTCGTATTTGTTTTTCTCCAATGTTTCTGTGGTAGATTTAAGACTTTTGAATTTTGATTGATTGATTGATTTCCTGCATTTTAAATCTAATAGTTGGATTCCACTGCTTCTAAAATCAATATTACAGAAATGACAGTTTAATTCTGTTCCAATAGGTTACATTGCTTCATTGTTTCTGAATTCCTGAAGTCTGCAGAGAAAAGCTTTTCTCATATCGAAAACTATTATTTTGAAACTGCAAATGTCAATATCAGTATTATTTTTTGGAGATATTTCAAAAGATATAGAAAGTAGACTAGAGTTTCTATTTAAAATCTGGAATAGAATTTTTTTTCAAATGAAGTAATTCTTCCAAATATCGCAATATTGCATTTCTTTTCCTCTGCAGTTTTTGATTAAACAGATTAATATGAAGTAAAATTTTTGAATCTACTGTTTGTAATAAACATGTTTTTATTATAATGATAAATATCTTTTTCAAGAAATGTTTTAGGCCATAAGGTTATCCACCATGATATGTCAAAGCCGTTATATGAGAAAAACTTGATCATAGAACGACTCAAACAAACCAAATAACAAATAAACTAAATATTTCCTCAGTTATTTATATTTCTAAGAATAAGAAAATATTCAATCACGGAAATGAATTTATAAAAATAAGTTTCTATGAAAATAATTCAAACTACGATTGTATTTGATTGTCTAGTGAAATCTTGTATTGA
This sequence comes from Latrodectus elegans, assembly GCA_030067965.1. Classification (NCBI taxonomy): domain Eukaryota; kingdom Metazoa; phylum Arthropoda; class Arachnida; order Araneae; family Theridiidae; genus Latrodectus; species Latrodectus elegans. The sequence goes on from CM057814.1 coordinate 76,623,012, forward strand.
AATTTATCTAACAAATTTCTAGACAATTTTCAAATAGTGAACATTTTTGCTAAAAATTAAATATGTTTTGAACATCATTTCTCGAATGGGATTAACTAAAAATTAATTTAACTATTTTTGTAAAATACTTTTTATTAGCAATATTCCATGCGAAATAGTTGTAATATAACGGTGTGATATACACCGTAATATATAAATTATTCATATCAATAATGATCATTAACATTCATTTTTAAATTTCTCATTGACTTTAAATAATCATAATACCGGGTGATTATAATTAAAGTCCCGATTTCAAAAATCGATAATTTTAAAACTACTGGTCAGAATGACTTGATATTTTAGCAGAACAATCGTAAGGCAATGGAATTTTGTTCAGCGAAAGAAAAAAACAATAGTTCCAAAATGTGCCGATAGATGGCGCTGTCCGGGTAATATCAGGAAGAAAGTCCAAAAATGTATTCGTTAAACACAGAAATGTTGTTAGCCAAAAGAAAAAAATTAGAGTTCAGGGATTTACTAAAGATTTATTAGCGAAAAGACATGAATACAGCGACAACAGCGATTATGACAAAAAAAAGAGCTTCATGGAATCAACACCTTGCTGATGATTAAAGCATAAGTTTTTCGATATGCCCTCCGCCTTGTTCCGCTACTAGTTGGAAGCGCAAAACGGCATGCTCCACAAGAGATCGGAGGGTATCTGTACTGATGCAATGGATGTGGTGAGTGATGCTTGCCTTCAAGTCGGCTAGATTCTGAAAACTCCCGCTGTAAACAACATTCTTCAGGTACCCCCAAAGCCAGAAATCACACGGGTTTAAGTCGGGGGAACGTAGCGGCCACGTTGTTGGAAAATGACGGCTTATGATCCTGTCATCTCCGAAATTGGCACTCAGTAGCTGCTTCACAGGAGTAGCAATGTGCGGAGGAGCGCCATCTTGCATGAATATTGTGCGATCCACACACTGACGCTGCTGAAATGCCGGAAGGACATGGTTACGCAAAAGTGTTTCATACCGCTTGCTAGTAACGGTGCAGGTAACGGGACCCGCAGGTGTGATCTCCTCGAAGAAAAACGGACCAACGATAAACGCTGCCGTTATTCCGCACCACACAGTAACCTTTTCAGACTGAAGAGGTAATGGCTGTAGCTGGGACAGATTCTCGGTCGCCCATATCCTGCAATTTTGCGTATTTACAGAACCTTGCAAATGAAAGTGGGCTTCGTCAGACCACAGAATGTTCCATAGCCATCCGTTTTCCACTTCCATCCGGGCAAGAAATTGCAGTGCAAAAGATTGACGTGCTTCCAGGTCAGCCGGTAGCAACTCCTGCACATGAGTTATCTTATACGGATAACAGAGCAAGATCTTCCGTAGGATTTTACGCACCGTACTGTTCGGCATATCCAGCATTCGGCCAATTCCCCGTGCACTGCTGATTCCATCATCACTGTTAGTCTGTTCTTGTAATGCTGTAGCCACATCTTCCACTGCAGCAGCCGAAACTGGTTTTCTTCCTCTACCCCGTTTAACGTCAAATGAACCGGTCTCTTCGAATTTAGCAATCATTTTTCGCATACCTTTTGCAGTTATTGGACCCCATTTAATGGATTTTAATTTCCGAAACTTCCTAATAGCTGTAAGCGCACAGTCATCGTTCTTATAAAAAACTTCAAGAGCAGAACGCGATCCTTCATAGTCAGAGTCATGATGAAGCATTTAGGCAAAGAGTTGGTGCTCTGCATTTTTATGGCAGCTAAGTCTCATGTGCGCATGTCACGTATTAGTAATTTGCATATATCTAAACAATATATACGATGACATCTATCGGCACATTTTGGAACTATTTTTTTTTTCTTTCGCTAAACAAAATTCCATTGCCTTACGATTGTTCTGCTAAAATATCAAGTCATTCTGACCAGTAGTTTTAAAATGATCGATTTTTAAAATCGGGACTTAAATTGTAATCACCCGGTATATCTCGTATTAAAAAGTAAATATTCATATCAAAACTATACTCAATAGTTATTTTTAGCGAATTTAATTGTATTTAATTAGTAAGAAATGTGCTTATGCATGAAAAAAAATGAAGAGATGGTCTAAGCTATGTCATTACGAAAAATTGTACATTAAATTTATCTTTTTTTTTTTTTTTTTTTTTTTAAATTATTTTAAGATTATGAAAAAAAAAATTTTTAAATTTAAAAATTAGTTGTCTTAATAATTAAGTCCACATTTGTGATAAGGTTTATATTTGGAACTGCATGCAAATGGGCAATGATAATGTTAAAATTGTTAAGAATCTCTAAAAGAATTAGTAGAAACCAATCAATCAATAAAATTATATACAGTTTTTAGATTCTGCAAGGAAAATTGAATAAAAAATGAACTAGTGAACAACATTTAAGAATGATTTTATACACGTTTTATTGTATATTCTGTCTAAAAAATTTATTAAGAACCATGCAAGGAAGGTGAAAATTTCAGAATTGAAGTATGGTATTTTTAATATAGGGTACGGCTATAGCCTAGTGATAGGGCACAATTATTCTCGGTAAAATATTTCAGGTTTGATCCCAGCCACTGTTCAACTGTGGGAAGATGAATGTTGCGTTTCTGTCTTCTACACATGTCTTTTAGGGTAAGTGCTTAGGAGTTTTCCTGGTTTTCTCCCTAGCGATAAATGAATAAAGTTCATTATATAAAGAAGGCCCTTACAGTTATGCGATGGACATTAAAAGGCCTAACAACAGCCTGAGGCCACTGGGAAGTGCATAATGTGGGGCAAAATGCAAGTTCCTAAAATAATCTGTTTGGAAAAATTGTGGGGAAAATTGCAGGTTATGTTATGAAATAAACCTAGCTTAATTTTCTAAAAGCTTATTAGATTTATTTTGGTTTTTTATTTAAACCAACTTGTTTTTTATAAATGCCAATCTTGAAGACAATTTGTATAAATCTGTTTATCACGCTGAGTAAGTCAAAATCTTTCCTAAAATTTTATTTTGAATATAAATTCTTAAAATTATGATACTTTAGATTAATGCGATGCTTTCCTAATTGATAATTTCCTTAACTATTGTAAATAACTATCTGGCTCTAAATTTGAACTGTAGGTAAATGAAATAAAATCGATATTTGAGGTGGCATTTTCATCTTCAATTTCTCTCCTTGGTAAAAAATAGTTGTGATATTACGGAACTTCTAACGTGCACAAACCTTCCTTTATTCGTAGGTCCCATATTATGAAACTCTTACCTGGGTTATGTACTAAGCCTGAAACTTTTCAATGAAAGAGAGCCCATTCCCCATTTGACTGTCGCGCGTTCCACTCTTAAAATAATATTCATCTAATATTGGTCTTACCATAAACATGCTTTAAAAAATTGCTTTTTCCAATAGTTCGCAATGAATTTTTCACAGCAAATTTTCATTATTTAAGAGTGAATGCCGATGTTGCTTTTTTTTTTTTCATTTTTTCCAATCATAAAGAAAATATTTCAGATGATATTATCAACATTACAGTCTTGACTGTACGCAATTGTCAAATAATATAACAAAAATTGTCATTTATCAATAATAATGCTAACATGATTGAAAATGAACATGTTACTGCATAATGGCTGAAAAAAATCATAACTTCCCAAGCATTTTACTATCTCTTGATAGCTATTTTTCTATTTTTCTCATTACATATCCTTATTGTAGATATTTTCACTTATTACTATTTAACTAATAAAGCTTTTTTAGAAGTTATCTATAAATAACGTTATTTAATTTTTTAATCTTTTTCACATAATATTGTTTGTTTGTTCTTATAAATGACAATTTTATTGACTATTTCATTTAACACTTAAAAAAAATCTAGTAGTTATTATAAAATCCAAGCAAGTCTGTAAAAGATAATTTAATGCAACAATTAAACGTAATTAATGTTTTAACCACAACAACGCCTTAGATTAATTATATGAATAATGGGTCAATTAAGTCTCTTGATGCTAAAAAACGTCAATTCAATCGAAGAGAAGAGCAACCGGAGAAGTGTAAGAGTGTGGGAAAGAAAGTTAATTAGAAATTAATCCAGTTAGCTGACTTCACATGTTTAGATTACGTATTTAATTACAGAAAAGTGGTTAGTATTCTGCGAAGTAAGTTTATACGGACTGCATTATGAAATAAAAAGATAAATCTAAGTAAAAGGCAAAAATAAGTAGAAAAAAAATAGAGTATAGGATCTTAATTAGGGTTAGTTACAATGTTATTTATTGACTTCATTAAGAAGGTTATAAAAAAGTTGCATTGTATTAATAAAGCTCTTAGGGAGCTTCGCAAATATTTTAATATGATATAATTACCTAAAACTATCAATGAATAATCTCATATATCTCTTTTAAGGATTAACTTGTCCTATGCCCAGCATTATCAATTTTTATTTCTTTATGAAATTTAAGAATAAAATGAAAATTACCGAAATTTAAGAAGAAAATGGTATAATGCGAAAAAGGAACGATAATGTTTACACTATATGTCTGAAAGCGAAATCAATTTGTTTATTTAAGGAAAAAGAAACCCAAAGAATTACATAAAAAGGGAAAATATAAATGAGTTTTCTTTTATGACGTAATAATTTATAAATTTAACGACGGAATAAGTGAAAACGTAAATTCTATATAAATGTGAGCACCTTTCATGTGAATTCGAAATTCACCTAATTTGATCACGCTTCCCCGATGAGTTAATCAGGTACTGCTATCAAATAATTCAAATTCATCTTAATAAGTATTTTGCGTATGTGAGGCCAATTGTGCATGGCCGTTGAATAGTTAGTCCTCTGATTCAACAATTTGTTGGTTTGAATCCCACATCAGACTTATAATTTTACAGTGATAAGAAACTTTAAACTGTAGATCCTTTTCCTGTTTAAAAAAATGACAATTTAAAGCTATACGATCTGACTAGCAAAGTATAAAGTGCAAAGTGAAGCAGGTAACTATCTAGTATCAATTAGTATTACATTTGTCATCGAGATCTGCCACGATTTGCTTAGAAATCTCGGATGAAATGTATCACCTATGCAGAAAAATTACCGTTGAATTACAAACAAAAATAACCATGTCGAGAAAATATATACTGTTTAAAACATAAACTCATAAAATGAACTCGAGCATTCTAAATATTTTCATCGGAATTTAAATAAGACAAGTTACTGGCCACTCACCAATTTCCACTTTTTCATTGATATTCATGTGATACCTTTTATTGCAATATTTTAATTTTTATAAATTAATAAGTGTCTGTTTTATTTTATTTATTTATTATATTTGTATATTTAAATTTGATATCTTGAGTCAGCACATCTTAAATTTCAAAATTTTGCATATTATACATGAATGGATTTTAAGTAGTTATGAGCGATATACACTTCTTTGAATGTTTCATTATGCTATTAAAGGTTACCTTGATAGCAAAACTCTTTGATTTTGTGTCCGTATATCAATTTTTACAAGAAAAAGCTGGATTACTTCCATTTATAAATATTTTTCTTCATGATATAAATAAATATTTCTAACTTAACTTCTAATTATATACTTAGTGTCCCATAACTGTAACTTATGATTGTACTTGCAACATCTGGAAATCAAAACTTTTTAAGTTTTCAGACCAATAAACAGTTATCCTGTGCATGATGTATTATAGAATAAATGTTTTGAAGGTCTTAAATCACTTATAAAATAACTATGAAATTAAAAAAGCTAAATAAATGAATTATATTAAACCTGAACTAATAGAAATTGATCTTGGGTACTTACATGTTCATTGCTAATTTTGTGAGGAAACTTTAGTAATAAGATCTTGTTAAAGGAGTCATTTGATGCACAGATTTAAAGATAAAATTTCTAAAATTTTTTTATTTGTTTGCAATATTTGCAATAAATGAAAATTTCATTTTTTATTTTAAAATATGTTAAATACTTAGAATATATGTATTAAGATTACTCTTTCGGTATAAGTGAGATTCATGTAACCAGCACAAAAATAAATTTTCCATGACTTTTTTAAAAAAATATTTTAATTAAATTGTGAAATAGAACGAATATTTAGATTTAATATAGTTCTCTCATATTGATTTAAATACCTGATAAAAAATACTTTGTGCTTATTTATCTTTTTATTACGCCTTATACTTAAATTAATTTTTTCAAAGAAGTATTTGAAATTTGCCTCCATGACGTATAACATCATAGAGTATACGATAAAAAATATACGCAAGTGTAATACTGTTTAATTAAAAGCATACTGAATTAAAATTAGCTGTATGCATTTCATAAGTTAAAGTTATATGCTATAGATAGTTTAAGAGAATATGAAAACATAGCCTGTATTCACAGATACATTTAGATATCATTATTCAGAACCCCTGTATATTTAGATATCATTATTCATTTCTTCGAAATTAATTCAATTTAAATTATATATGATATTCGTGAGTAACTAAGTCCAGCTTACATTTCACGCTTCAGGCGTAGAAACAACTGTGGAATAGTTTTGGCGCGTAGAAAACTGCCAGAAAATTGCAACTGTACACGCGTTAGGGAGCAACTCTGTTCAAAAAGCATATCATTTAATGTAATAGGGTAAACGGATTTATACGTGAAATTTGCATTTAGGTGTGATTAGTTTACATGCCATGAAGGCCAACTGCCCGCCAAAACGAATTTAAGCAAATAGCCGTAAAATTAGCGAATAGCGCTGAGACTAAGTGTGGAGATTTGATTTCATACGTGAGTAGAATACCAACTACTCAACTCGCATATTTAGGATCGTTTGCAAGATGAGCGAAATGAATTATAGCAGTTATGTAATGAAGGATTTTCATGCAGTTGTTTTAATACATTTAAAGCGTTGCATAAATATTTGGGTTTAGAAGTAAAAGTTATTTTTCTCTTAATATATATACAAATTGATTTAACAACACATGGAAGTATTTTCCAAAAATTGTGTATTTTCCAAAGATACGTAAGAATTTAACAAACGTTATTGCCAAATTTTTAATTCATTAAATGTTTCATAAAAACTGATATAGAAACATTTCGCAAGTTCAGTTTTTTGTACCACTATAAAATTGAATAAAATTGGAAATTGGGAAATCAATAAAATAAATAAAAAAAATTTTTTTAATTATTGTTCATTCAAATGAGACATTTTATAGCATATACAATTACTTTTGTGCAAAAATTGACTTAATAGAATTTTAAATATTTGTAGTATTAATATTTTTGCATTTTATAAAATGAGATACATTTTAATAAGTTTTATAAAAACTATTAAATTTAAAAAGATTATTTTCTTAAAATTAGAATATCAATAGTTTTTCTCTTTAAAATTCAAAGAGAATATAAAATTATTTAGAAAACGTGGGTCAGAATGATTTTTGCAATTAACTTCTAATATACACAGAAACTTATTTTGAAATTTTTTAAATAGTTTAAATTAATTCACAATGGGACTAGATGCAAAAATGGTACTGAATTTCTATGGATAAAATCTCAAGAATATTTTAATTATATATATATATCTATATATATATATATATATATATATATATATATATATATATATATATATATATATATATATATATATATATATATGTATATATGTATATATATGTGTGTATATATATATATATATATATATATATATATATATATATATATATATATATATATATGTATGTATATGTATATATGTATATATATATGTGTATATATATATATATATATATATATATGCAGTAAACTTGAAATGCAAAGTTAAATAAAATAATAATTTTCTCTTTCATTTATCCAAGACAGTTATTGGAAATATCTGGAAATTTAATACAGTAGACAGTATAGTTTTATGCAGTAAATATCAAGATATTAAATTCTTCTTGTGATAAAAATTAGACCAGTTTTGCAAATAGAAAGCATAATGATATAAAGTTTAAAATATTAAAATATGACGTTTATTTCTGATTATAAATATGTTTATACAACTTGCGATTAATAAATATTTAAAAACCTCAAGCAACTGCAAAAAATTGCGAAATTTTTTAAAAACGTATTAAGTATTATATGGATTAAATGAAATTTTTTATAAATATTATTAAAAGGAAGTTTTGTTTTATTAGTTTATATTTCAATGATTGGGTTTATTTGGCTCTTGGTGGTCATTTTTACAGGAAAATAAATTAGACTGGTACTTAAAATTTAAAAAAAAAAATTCCTGATTACTTCAGAATTCAGCATTTAGTTAGTGCACATCAGGAGCTATTTTCAGTTTGTCTGTCAAAGTTTCTATTGTATTTTGATTGTGTTTATCCTGCTTTTAATGTAGCAATGTCTCACCGAAAGATTTAAGCTGATAAAGAACATTCGCTAAAGTTTGAAAAAGGCATGCTATTCGATTAAAAGAAGATGATTATTAACAATTGAGCAGTTGCTAAAAATATAGAAATATAGGCAAAATAAGCAAAAGAAAATACCAAGATAAAATAGGAATATTTTATTCTGGTGATAAAATATTGTTACCAAGAAAAAGTTTCTTAGAATTATTAAGAATCTTGGAAACTACAACAAAAACAATTAAGACCTATCATTTTATGCTATGTTTTGTGGCAATTATTTTCGAACATTTTATGTGTTATGATATATTATTCTTTTTAATCAATATTTTTTGGAAGTAACAACTTTACTACCAATTACTACGGAAATAAATTTTATTATGAATTCATTTTTAATTTACATAAAGCATTTTATTAAGAAATATTCATACATTGTGAATACTTTTAGTAAATTTTCTCTTCAATATTCAAAACAAATATTTTATAGCTGATTATATAACTTTATTTCCCATTTTCGTAAATATAATTAAGAAATGTGAGATAATTTCTTTCCTAATTTATTAACTAATATTGCCTGATGATGTTATTTAGTTAAATAAACATGCAGAATGGTATTTTTAGAACCAAAAATCAAACAATTTGGTTTACTTCCACAAAGGTAATTAAATCACCAAATTTCTGTTGTTGTTGTTGCATGCCCCCGAGATCAGCAGCGCTAGACTTGGTCCATGAGCATGTACACCTTCAAAAAGTCCAGCACCATAAGTGGGTTCTCCATCAGATCTCTCCCGAAGAGACCAAGGCATTGAAGAATATGTTCAGGAGAGGCCTGTTCTTTTAAACACTTGGAGCAAATTTCGAATTTCTTCGTACCCTCGACGAATTTCAAATTACTAAGATGGCCACTTCTGAAATGGGCAATAGCCGTTTGTTCTTGTTTATTAAGACCAATAGCCAGGAAAGCACCTGGACGCGCGCAGCGGTAACAAGGATGATAAGGAGAGACAATCCAAGTGGCTTTATTCTCGTGTTTATTCTTTGAGTGAATCTCCTGAAATGTGAGATGTGCCGTCATCACACCGTCCTCAGCCACACTAGCTTTGGCTTAAGTGATCGCAATCTCATTCCCCTCAAGGTCAACGTGGGAAGAAATCCACTATAGGTGAATATGATGCGATATGGACAGCAGTTTTAACATTTGAAGTATTGAAACCCCAGTCCTGTCTCTCACTTGTTGCCATCTGGCCAAATGCTGTATTATCAGATAAAATCCAAATCTCAGCTCCATGAGGAAGTAAATTCAGGGAGCCCAGGACTTCCACTATGAACTCCCTGAATTCCCTTCCTCATGGATTAATGGAGGCTGTAACATTTCTCCATTCATGAATTGTACCAGATTTCTTGATTTAACCACTATAAAATACTAAATAAAACGGCTTCCTCATTAGAAAATTTATGATGTAATACATTATGGCAAGTATAAAAGAATTTATAAAATACTATAAAACACACACACACACACATTAAAGTTAATATTTTAAAATATGTAATACTTTGTATCTTCTTATTGTATTAGAGTGGGAACACATTTTCAAGAAATTTTTATTAATTATGTAAAGAAAATTTATTTATGAAAAATTTAGAAGTAACAACTATTTATGTAAAATATTTCTTATAAAAATATTACTAAGCTCATTTTAAATTGCATATAATTTTCCATTTTATAGAATTTATGTAAACTTATCCACTGAGTGTAAGTACATCTAAGTAGTGATGCTAATCTAAGAAAGAACTTATATATCATACGGTAAAATGCACAAGACATGCATTTCTTGAATTTTAAAAACGCTTTTTTGTATTCCCGTAGGGGATTATATTTAATTTAAATGCATTAATCTAATTAGCCAATATAAAACTAAGTCTAATAATTGTTTCTATAATTAGTATCATAAAATTTAAAACCAACTTTTCTCATCGAGATTAAATTTTTATGGTTCAAAAGAATTAACTGAGTTTTATGAATAAATGAATATTTTAGTTAGCATTATAATATTTATCAGCTTCAAAAATTAAATTAAATTTCAGTTTCTTTGTTTTACATCAAACACAAAAAATTTTAATTAAAATTTTGTGGAAATAACAGGGATTAAATTAAATTGATCATTTAAATTATTGCAACAAATAGCAAATCAATGCATTTAGACCCATTAAAATGATATTTTTAGTTTCTGAAATTCGTAATAATAAAAATAGTATTTGTATCAGTAGGGAGTTCACCTCAATGAAGATTGCTTTTTTTTTCGAGAAATTAAATGTTTATAGTTTAGTAATATGCTTAATCATCGGGCAGCAATATGCTTCATTAGTAAGGAATTAAATAGCTTCTGCTCTGCAAACACATCGGAGCCTTTCACGCAAAAACTTTATACAACAATGAACTCTTACGAGTTAGCCTTTGGATTAAATGACGCTCAAAAATAACTTTCTAGAAGGACGAGATATCAAACGCTACTTCCATGATCCGCTGCTGCTTCCACGAATGCCAAATGTTTGGTTTGATAGCATTCGAAATACCTCGTGCGTCTTAGTAATCCGAAAATTGCATCTAATGTTAAAGCAACGTTTCACGTCATATTCCTGGTATTTTTCTGAACACATTGCAGTTAACTATGGGAACTGTCATTTCAACTGAAACTCAAATTGCCAGATTTCAACCGAAAGTAATGAGTGTCAAGTTGAAAATATTTTGTTAAAATGAAATAACCGTAAACTATGCGTAAATGCATAAAAGTTTTATATTTTACAAATTTTAAATTTTTTTATTAATTTAAAAGTTTTTTTATTTCACCAATATGTTCTACACAAAATTGCATAACCTCCTTCTTCTGCAGTAGCTTCGTCAGTAGGCAATTTTATTATAAGTTCGTACAAATATGGTGACACTCTTATATATATATATATATATATATATATATATATATATATATATATATATAATATATATATATATATAATATATATATATATATATGTATATATATATATATATATATATATATATATATATATATATATATATATATATATATATATATATATATTAAAGGATGTGATACATTTTCGAATTTGCATAAAAGAAATACTGGCCCAGCAAACTAAAAATTTATTCTTTTTTCTGTGGAAATAAAATTAGGAGATTGAAGCAGTCTTCTTTGACTTACTATTCACGATTATCTTTTCCTTAACTAAACTTTTCATAATATTTAAGGTTGAAATATTTTATTGAACCTAAGGGATATTCAATTGAATGACCGTATGAAAATGTCAAAATCTAGAATGATCAGAGGAAATTCCAACCTGTTTATGTAATAATATGTATGTAATTATTTACTTATTGTTAAATTTATATTAAACTATATGTTGAATTCACAGATGCATCATACTATTAAGCTATTCCGAAGCAACTAACTTTATAATGCGGATGAAATTTCTGGAAATACTCTTCTCAAAATAGATTATGATGAATCGTTGTTCAGTACTACCATATAATCTTGTTGCTTTTGGAAACTATTCAATTCAAAAGATGTAATATTAGTATCTAGATTCAGTTTCAATGGATTTTCGAAACTTATATCTATAATCTGATGCTTCATAATTTTCATATTCTCAAATATATACTGGTTTCCTTAAAAATTGTGTTAATTAATCATTTAATAGTGTTTAGTAATATCACTAAACGCGCATCAATTTCACTTACTGTGTGATCATATTTGTAATCAAGTTACCTAGCTATTTTTGTTCTTCGGTCACATTTTTGCATCAATTATTTTGGAAAAAGATTCCACTATTGGTCCATTCCCAAGTTGCTTCTTTTAAATATGGTTAATTCTTTCAGAAATTGCTACAAACCTATCAGTTTCAATCACTGTGTGAATCGCAACCAAATATGATTGGTTATTTTTACTTTACTTTGTCACATCTTTTATTCAATATTCTTGCAAAATTACCTTGAATTATTAGCCAAGTTGGCTCTTTTAAATATATTGAATAACCCTTTCCGAAGTATCAAACAAAAGCTTCAATTTCACTCACTAACAATGTGATATATTATCATAACCAAAACATGACGGAATAATGGATAAAAATATATATACTATTATATATTTTATAATATAATATGTATGATATTTTGTATGGTATTTTTCCAGAAGTTGCCAGGCAGTTGGATTCATTTTATATAAGATATTCATAGCTATCAACACATTCCGTCATTTTGTAATGGTTAGGTATAATATTATATTTAAGTAAAAAAAGTGCATTTACAAATGAGGTTATTCGATTGAAAACATTTTCTTAACGGTTCAAAAGAAAGACGAATGATATTACATATTTTATTAACATTGCATGGCTGACATTCCTCTCTAAATCAAGCTAATATATCCGATTATTCATGATGCTATTCGAAATATTCTCAGCTTCCAAAAATTTTTTATTATTTCATTGTGTTTTTAAAGGGGGTATCATTATACGTCAACTGAAATATGCGTCTAGTAACGGAGTTTTTATCTGATGTAATATAATTTGAAATACCAACTTGCGTAGATGTAACTTACATATTTTATTAAATGCAACATGATTTCAGCTGTCATCGATATTACATGTCTTAAAGAAACAGCTTTTTTATAAGAAAAACAGAAAAGTGTCATAAATACCAAAATGGCATTGATTTCTTTAAGAATTTTGAAATTTTCTCCAAAATTGATAGCTTTTTACCGTGGTAGGTTACTTTATGTTTGATGTGAATCTTATCGATTAATAATTTCATTATAATTTTTCTTCATCTTTTAGCTTTTCTTATATCTTGTTTCATATAAGTAAAATTTTTTCTATTGTTACAAAAAAATTAAGTTACCAGCATTGTGAAATTATTTTTACGTTTCAATATTAAAGAAGTCTAAAATAACAGTACTTAAAAGAACTCGTTAAAAAATAAATAAATAAAAGATAATATGTATGCAAACTGATGTATATTAGATTCGCATTTTCTTTCAGATTTTACTTTATAACGAAGCGTCATTTTTCCAAGATAAAATTTATTCTGCATATTCAGAAACTTCTTTTTTTTTCATATAAAACCCCTCCATAGTTTTGAAATTTTATTATAAGATTCCCATCAAAAGAAAGAGAAGTTGTGGTTTGTATCATATTTTCTAAATGTCTTCACAATATGAATTCACCATCATTTAATATATGAATAAATTTTGCTGGTTTTTGAATAAGGCTACCAAAAAAAGAAATTAAAATAAAAAATCTAAATTTATTTTAATACTTTTTAACAAAATGGGATAAGTTGTCAGTTTATAAATAAAACATGCACTGAAACTTCAGTTTTGAAGATTATCATACTGCATGAAAGGCTAATGTTTTTAGAGAATTTTATCAATTCTCCATCAAATTTAATATTATGAAGATCAGCAAAACGCTTTTCGGGAATAACTAGTCTTGTAGAAAAAAAATTTCCTGGAATTATTTTTAATCACGTGTCATTTGCTACTTCTTTTCGGAAATCTAAGGGGGGATATATATATCTAGTCCAATTACAATAAAATTTATTATTAGAACGATAACAAAGATCAGGTATTTTAAAATTACTTGAATATTTAATACAGCCGACGAAATGGCAGCAATAATTTCCTTAACAAACTTCTTAGATTATGTTTCCAAAGATGGCAATCGGGACTTCAAATCACCTGACTTTCTGACTTTAATAATCTTGTACGTTTAATTTGTCATGACAAAGTTACATTATTTATTTTTATTCATTTATTCTTTTCACATTTTTATATCCAGTAATCTTGGAAAATAATTTCAATTTATAGGACATTACCATTTTGCGAACGTTGCATGATAATTAAACTCTTGATTTTTATAAATTATTGCTTTTATTTATTTGTATGTGCTTTGTTTTTAAGTAGTATTTCCATTCAATTACTTATCAAAATGAAAATCGTTATCATCATAAATAATAATATGGCAATTTATTATAATAATAATTTTTTGCTATCGTTTAAATATTATTATTTCATAAATATATTTTTATATTTATTCTAATATTATAAGTACAAGAAGTTGTTGCAAGAAGTTTTAAAAATCAAAGATAATAAAAAATGGAGAGACAAAGGAAATTCTCTCAATAAAAAAATATTTATATATTTATTTAAATCTGCGTATGATATCTCTTGCGCTTATAAGAAGATATTCACATTTCTTATACTTTATTCAATGAAGGAATTTTGCTTACTTTTATGAATATTCTATGTTTATAAAAATAAGTAAAATTCCTCTATGCATGTTGAAATATGTGTTTCATTTTTTATGAAAAATGATGCTATAAAATTTCAATTAAAACATTCATCCTTTTATAACATTTTTAACATGCTTATCATTATAAAGTAGACGTTTATTTTTATGAACATATAAAATGATTTTTGAAATCAAATGCTCGTAAAATAGATAAATAAGTTCTAGATCATAAAACTAACTTTATTTTACCAAACTGCTATACTTTTATAAATAGGTTTCTATTAGAAAATTATTAAATATGCATAACATAAGATTTTGAATAAAAAATTCTACTTAAATGCAATTTCTTTAATTTTATTGGTGAAAAATCAAATAAAGTTATCTTACTTTTTCAGTTTGACAAGTGCACGGCACCTAAAATATCATTTTCATAAGACAGATTCAATCTATGACCACTTATTACAAAAATGTCTCGAAAAATTTGTTCTTATAACTATAGATCACAGCTTCAAGTACAAATCTGATGCATGGGCTGCAAAACCAATTCAAATTCCTTATCCATAAAAAATGAAATATAATTGAACAAATCCGAAGATAAAAAAAAAGAGCGCAACCAAAAGTTGCATACAACTAAGTTCACACATAGGATTTTTCAAAATTTTAGTTCATAAATAAGAATTTAAATTTTCATTCTGTCTATAAGGCCATCTTTATCTACTATGAATGCAGATATATTAGTTCTTAAATGTTCTCAAATTCATGAGTGTCCTCAAGTTAGAAATGCGCAAAACAAGCGTCTACTGTATTAGATCAGATGCAAACCTAAAATTTTGAATGTTCATTCTTCTAAATAAAATTTTCATTTTTGATTACTAAACACAATTTATGAATTTTAATCGACGTTTATTGAATATAATTCTTTAAAAGTGCTGTTAAATGTGAATATAAACACGTGTTTTTTAATTTACACAACATACAGAATTTAAACAATAAATACTGAATTTTAAACAATTAAATTTGTTTTCATGAAATATAAATGGAGTATATATTTTAACATAAGTTTTATTTATGTTAAAACATGCATAACATATTTGATAAATAGCTGTATCTAATTTATCAAATTTTGTTAGCGAATGTTTACTTATGTATTTTCAAATTGTATATATGTAAGGCTATTTCAATCTGTGAACTGTGGTACACAATTATATTATTCATTAGACTTGAGTTTACTCTGTAAGAATAATATACTTTTTAGTATTCCAAATGATTTTAGCTAATAAGTGTAAAATAAATCATGCACATTCCCTCATTTTTTGTTACTTGATTTCATTGCCAGATAACTTTGAACAAAGAAAATGTTAAGCATTAAAGTAATTTTAATATATGAATTAATTTATAATGCATATATAAATCTTATTCCTTATTTTAAATTCTTCAATAAGTTTTTCACTTTTTATTATTTATTTCTGTTATTGAAAATTTTATTCAGCTTTTATCAGAATAGCCAATCCAAGTCTCGTTTCAAGTTAATTGTGTATAGGCCTGCTTTTATCTGAAAAACGTCTTGTTTCTCTTTAATGTGATATAAAATATCAAAATATAAAACAATATTTATTACCTTTAACTAATCGTTTTTCTTTAAATAATTTGGAAAACGTAAAAAAATGTAATGCAGGAATATTTTGCAACTTTTTATAAATTTAAACTAACAAATTAATTATGTAGAAAAAATAAAGTCTTTTAATATTGAAGTAGAAAAAATAAAATGTTTTAATGATTAAATTCCAAGTGCATAAAGTATTTAGTATTTAGAATCAAATTAAATTCCATAAACGTAGTTAAATATATTAACAATAATATTTTAAAAGTATCTCGTTTTATATTTTCGTTATGAGCAATATTTTGTGTTAAATAATACATTTTGCACTTTAAAATGTTAAAAAATATTAAATAAATGACTTCTTGAAATTAATACAGCATGTATCAATACGAAATAAAGCATTTTTAAATTAAAGGAAATAAAATATATTTAAATATATGCAAGTAATTGAAATTTGCTTGCGATTTTTTTTCCAATATATATTTTTAATACCAATCTTTTCTGATATTAAGTCGTTAATTGTTTCCGGCCCTCCTTCCATCAGAAATGTTTTGAAAAATAATGTTTCAATTTTACTTTAACAAATATTATATAAGTAACATTTTTCTTCTTCTTTCAGCTTTTGGAATTAAATATAGTTATTTTAATTTGAATTCCGATACTGAACCATTTCAAACAGAAAATTACTTAATAAACAGATGATCTATAAGTTATTTTGCTGCCTCTGTTGGTTGTGTAATTTTTTACTGAATATTGTGATTGCTATTAAAATAAATATATCATTTTTCTGATTTCATGTTTTCTTTCAATGGTTATAAATTATTAGCGTAATTTTTTAATACTATTAATCAACATTGCCCAAATACTTCAACTTCAAAGGTTGTGGTTTTCTGTGAAAAATGTAAACCTAACTTTTAAGGAAAGAATGCAATTTTTAAGGATAATGATACTATTTTAACGGTATTTTCTTTACTTTGTCCAAAACGCTGTTTTATTCAACGCAAAATCATGTTTTGATAAGCTTAAATTCATGTTAAATGATTCTAAGCAATCAGTACGTGAAAACATACACTTAAAAATTCCCTTTAAATAGGAAGTTATTTTTTCTTTAGTTTTTCAATGTATTTTTGATCGGTGGCGTTTTGGGAAAAACCAAAAACACGTTCATTGAAGTAGGTAAAAACAATACATTTTCAAAAATTAAAAAAAAAATAGCAAATAATTTTAGGTAAAAAAAATACAGTTTGGGAAGAAGTTTAAATAATGAGTTATTCCTAGCTATATATTTTTTCTTTGTTCTCAATGGTTATGCATACATAGCAATTTTAAAATATGTGTGATAGTAACACATAAATTATTTTGTTACACATAAGTTATTATAGTAACACATAAGTACTTGATGGGGCATAGTTTTGATAATGTAAGTATCTTTGCAAAATAATAAGTAAAGTTTTGATAGAGTAAATCGCTATCAGTTAAATTTAATATTAATTACAAAAGTTGCCATTTAAATTTTTGAATGAAACAATAATATTTGTCTTAATTAATCGCATATCAACTGATATTTTTTACTCTATTCAAGACAGTAATTCAAGTTTTAGCCTTGGTCAAAATATTTGATTAATAAATAGAATTAGAATTGTATTTGCATAGATTTTAAATTAAAATTTCTTTAGTTTTTTTTATTTTTTTCAGAGCTAGCTTTTTAACAAAAATATAATTTAATATTATTGTAATCTCTATTATTGCAATGTTTGTCAAAAACAAATTTTTTTTCGAATATTTTTATTTCCAATAAAGTTTGGATGTTTGTAAATTAAACATTTGATTTATTTACTCTGTTGTAAAATACATCATTGTTATTTCTTTAAATAAAAATTTGTTAAATTTTTCTTGAAACTAAATTATAATAGAGTGTTTCAATATAGCTAATGATATTGAAAAGGAAGCTTCTAAAGAATGTTTTAAGTGTGTGGAGAATAATGGAAAAATAATGTCTGTGTTCAAAATGAGACTAACGCAATATGACATCCAAAACAAAAAGAGAATGCTTGCAATTTGTAAATTAGCTTATATTTCAAAAGAATTCATTATAGCTCTAGTATGGTGTAAAACATACAGAAATTATACTTTAAGTAATGAATTTGCGTTTTCTTCTTTAGATAGAAGCTGGTGAGGAATGATGTTTCCAATCTCATTAACTTAAGTGGATATGTTTGTTATCATTACTCTTAAAAAATTTCTTTTTGTCACAAGACAAAGTTATGCAGAAAATCCTTATAAAATGAATTCCATTTATTAAAAGTAAGGAACATGAATCCAGTAAATATTTTATTATATTTGAAAATGTAATAATATATTTATTTAAACTTTAAAAATCTTTTTAAATTATTTACTTTCATTAGTCAAATTTAATGTTTTGTTACTTTGCTTTATCATTAAGTAAAATTTATTTCTTGCATTTCATTACATTTTTTTATAAATAAATATTTACCATTTCAAAGTTTAAACAAATAATTAAAAAATTAGGAACAGTTGAAATAATTCTATAGCATGTTTAATACACATTTTATGTTATTTTTTTTAACAAAATTAGTTATTTTAAACGTATGTTTGTTTTGTTTGAAAATGTGAAGGCATGGAATTAAATGAAACTGACATCAGAATGTCGGACTCGGACTAACTTCAAATGAAATTTGTTCCATTTCGAAACCTTGTGATTACAGTAAAATTTTCTAATTTATCTAAAGAATAATTAACGCTGTTTTGAGCTTTCTGTAAAGTTACTTATGCTTTAATAATTAATAACTTCACAGATGAAAAGGTTCTGAAATACTATACACTTTCACACCTATATATATGATGTTTTTAACTAATTTAGGCATGAGACTTCATTTTATGAAGCAAAATATTGTTTTGAGAAGTAGTTAAATATATTATTCTGTTAAATACGCAACTTTTCCGACGGAATCTGTATAAATTTATGTTTTCATTTTTAAATTGAAACTCCAGACAGAACGGATTTTTCTATATAAATTACGGTTTTCGTTTATTCGCATACTATATACAAAAATACCTCACATAACTCCTATTTCTGTCTTCATAGACTGAATATAATGTTTGGATTTTTACATCATAACTAAATTAGAACTTCAAATGAATTTTGAAATCTATGCATTTTTTCGTATTATATATTATGCATTTTTGCATTTTTATATGCATTTTTTCGTATTATATATATATATATATATATATATATATATATATATATATATATATATATATATATATATATATATATATATATATATATATATATATATATATATATATATATATATATATATATATATATAATACGAATATTTAATGCATATTCTTCTTCTGTTTTCATTGCATTTAGATAACATTTGTCTTTTTAGTTCTTAAATATTCAGTATCTCCGAAATGTTGGTACTCGAGACTTAATAAAATCTAAACTGAGTACGCTTATAGTATAAATATAAATTTATTGAAATATAATAATATAAATTTATTGAAACATAATTATAAAATATAAATTTATTGAAACAGACGCTAATTGATTGAAATGGAAAGCAGCGAGACGAGTGCGTTCATATTCATTTCATTGAAATATAAAAAAAAATCAATTTCCCATGTTGATTTCGTTTTTGTGTGATGAAGTCAAATAAGAAATATAAAATAAAAATATTTATAGATGCCTTTACAATTTATTTTCACAAAACGCAGCAAATGATTAAATTCATTGATATTTATTGAAATTAGGAAGCATTTTTGTCGTGCATTATTCTGATAATAAGTAAAATAAAAGACTTTGAATTATTTTGATACATAAGTGACATAAAAAAAAAATTTGAACCAAGACAATTTTAATGATGTTAAAAATATATCTATAATTAAGAAATTATTATTGTGTTTTTGGTGTATTTAAATAGCCTATTTTGGTGATATTTCGATTAATCTCAATGTAGCATTTTAACCATATATATTTTAAGCTTTTAATATTACATGACTGAATTACCGAAATTACTATATTTATTTTTCCATCGATGCTGTTATTAATTATAGAACTATTATGCAAATGAAATATCATGAGAATTTCTTGATGAGAAACAAAATCATGTATATATATATATATATATATATATATATATATATATATATATATATATATATATATATATATATATATATATATATATATATATATATACATATATATATATATATATATATATATATATATATATATATATATATATATATATATATATATATATATATATATATATATATATATATATATATATATATATATATATATATATATATATATATATATGTATATATATATATATATATATATATATATATATATATATATACATATATATATATATATATATATATATATATATATATATATATATATATATATATATATATATATATATTAAATATAAATGAATGGTGAAAGTTAATCAAGTTAGGTATGTTAATTGATTATTTAAATTCAAACTGAAAACGTTGTCAATTACCCAGGCATACTTTTTCTACAAATTTATGAAGTACAAAATGGCAGCCACTGCTGAACAACGGGTATTTAATGTTTCGCTTCTGATCTCCTCATCCATATCCAACGGGATGAGTGCACTAGAGTTTTCCAGGTTTTCTCCCTTACAAAACATGAATATTCCCTACTATCTATGAAAAATATTCCTTCAGAGGCAATATACTCGGGAGATATAATAATGGCTTACAATTGTTTCAGCTATGAGGCTGTCAATTATTAAACGCCAAAAAATTATCAAGTGCGAAAAAAAAAATTTTTTTTCACTTCATAAATGTGATTACTCTCTCAACCTAATATAATATAAGTATTTTTAATGCAAATGTTTATAAGTAGCAATTTTTTTAAATAATAACAATAACAGGCTGACCAATCATATGTTCATTGCTATTTCATCTGGTATTTTTTCCTCTTTGTTTACAAATAAAATAGTTATATTTTATTTCTGTGGCAGATATATGGTGGAAAAATGATTAAATTGAACCTCTTTATTAATGATCCAAGTTCCATAGGAAAGCACATTCATGAGCAAATACATATTTTGTTCCGAATATTCCAAGTACTGTATAAGCATTTTCCTGTGTTTTATAGATATTGAACTAATATAAATAAAAATATTCCTAATACACAGTTTTGCTTAAATTCCAAGTATTAGGTTAGCAACTAAGTAATTGCTAATTTGTTCAACAGATGGATTTTAGCTTTACTTTGTTTCGGTAACATGATAAAAATATCTCAGACCAATATTTTTCTTACTAAGTGAACTTTCCTTTATTTAGTAGAAATAATACGTCGATTAGATCTTTTATATTTATCCTAATTTAAGAATGGAAAAATAAGGTGCACACTTTCGATGTATCTTATTGTATTTTATTGTATTATTTCTGAAAATGCAAGAATTTAACACAAGCATTAAAGAAGTTATGTTCTGTATATGAAAATAAAGCTTTGAAAGAAAGTCAGTGCTAAAATTGGTTTGCCAGATTTAGTTCTGATGGATTTTTTTTTTACTGAAAAATGCTGAAGGATCTGGTCATCCAATTGAAGTTGGTGATACTCATATCAAAGCCATCATCGATTCAGATTGTCATAGCACATCATATGATATATCAGAGAAGCTTAATGTACTGTATACATACATTGAAAAGGTTAAAAAAAACTCTGCTGTGTTAAGAAACTTGAACTGTAAGTCAAATGAATTTGCTTGAGCACACGCAACAAATTATCAGTAGCAATTCATATTTGAAACACGATGAAGTTTATCCATTTCTTTAAAGACAAGCTTTTGGCGACGAAAAGTGGATAATTTATAGCAATATTAATCGAGAGAGATCGTGGGTGATATAGGATTAAACAGCCCAGACGTCATTAAAATCAGAGATTCATTTAAAAAATTATTTTGTTAGTGTGGTAGGGTTGAAAAGGAATTCTGTGTTTTGAACTTTTAATAAGCAATTAAACGATCAGTTCAAACGTCTACGTTCAAACACTCACTTAACTGAGTGATGCAATTCAAGCAAAGTGGCAAATCGTTAGGACGTTATTCTCCACCATGACAGTGAAAAAGTCTACACAAGTTTGATCTCCACCATGACAATGAAAAGGTCTACACATATTTGATCTCCACCATGACAATGAAAAGTTCTACACATATTTGATTTCCACCATCACAATGAAAAGGTTTATACGGTTTTGATTAGAAAATCACTGGATCTAGGTTGGATTGTGTTGTCATATCCATCATATAGCCCTGATCTTGTGCTTCAAGATTACCGTTTATTTCGCGTTCCATGAAAAACTTCTTAAATGATAACATTTTTAATAAGGCTGATGATGTCAAAGCTCATTTAATTCAGTTTCTTTATGTTTTCATTCTTAATTAAAATTTGCAATCACTTAGTTACCAATCCAAAATAAATAAAAAATAATGGTAATCTTGCCACTTATATATATTTATTTCTTATCGGGTATTATATAAAAATAAAAGTAATTACATTGAAATAAATGTTCGAGTTTTTCATGCATGAAAGAGATTACTAATTAAATAAGCATCCATTTTTTCCCTTGTGACACAATACGATTCTTCTTATCTTTGCTCACATTTATCTTCTTGATGAAGTTCCTCATTCAGTGAACAGTAATAAATTAAATCAATGAAACAGAATATCAAATCCCAAATATATCTTTTTCTTCACATACTGCTACTTCTATTGGTTTTTTTTTTTATAATCTAGGCATTTTCTTCTGTTTTAGAATTGATGAAGCAGATTATCTCATTAATGGATAGTAAATTTTTACTATAGATTAGCAGTTTTCTTGTTTCAGGAAGATTCAAAACCATTTTCGTTATGATTACAAGAGAAATGAAATATTAATTATATATTTCATGTTAGCAAATATTTTCTTAATAAGCAACAGTATGCGATCAAAAGAAATAGTAGAGGATTTATTAATTCTCAAATATTATAACACTTCGATAAATAATTCAAGCAGTATTTAAAGTTTATTTTAATTTACTTATAATATTTTAATTTATAAATTTGAAGTATATAAAATATTATACAATATGAAATTATTGATAATAATTTAATATGCATGTAAAAATACAATGAGAGGTCGTAGTAAAACATTTTTAGAAATATACGAGAGATAATTCGACAAAATAGCCTTTTACTATTAAGACAATCCATTTTTGAAATTTTGGTTCCTTTTTTATTAGTATTTTTTTAAAAATAGGAAACATTTAAAAATTTGAGTTCAAAATCCATTTTTGAAATTTTGGTTCCTTTTTTATTAGTATTTTTTTAAAAATAGAAAACATTTAAAAATTTGAGTTCAAAATCATTTATATATTTCTCACTATTTATGTTGTATCTATCTATATATATATAAATACAAATACACACACACAGCTTCTACACGTTGCGAAAGTTGATCTGGTATAGCAGCTGGGAATGTAATCTGAGTCAAACCTTGAGCAATCATGGGCGATATGTTTTTATCGGCAAAAGATCCGGAATGCAATTCAATCTGGCAATTGGCGAAGAGCCTTGGACAATGCGTGCCACATGTGGTCGTGCATTATCCTGTTGAAATATGGCTGTGGGCAGGGCCTGAAGGTAAGGAAGGACAACTGACTCCAACACTTTGGAGATGTAGCGCAGGCTGTTTAAAATACTGGCAATGCGTTCTAGAGGAGTGAGAGAGTGATATAAAATACCGCCCCACATAAAATAACACCCGGTGCAGGACCAGTATGGTGATGCATGACGCAGCTGTTCAGAATTTTTTCGCCATGGTGTCTCGAGACTCGATCATCGTAGTGCTGCAGACAGAAGTGTGACTTGTTTATAAACATAATTTCATTCCATTCTGCCGCCCACATCTTTCCTTAATCGCACCATTGGCGATGGAGACGTCTGTGGTTCTGTGTCAAGGATAGACGAAGCAATGGACGTCTTGCAAATAGACCACTCTGCTGAAAATGGCTTCAAATGGTACGCGCAGACACTGGATGATGCGTTTTAGACTGAATATGCTGCTCTGTGGTTCGTGATGTGGCTAAGAGATTCATCTCTGCCATGAGCACAATTACCTGTCATCACGTAAAGTTGTTTACTGAGGGGGATGCGATCGAACTCTTCGGTCATTCGTACCCTCCTGCATCCAACGATCACATATCCGCATTAAAGTTGTTTGGTTTCGTGCAACAAGACTTCTGATTTCCGTGAAAGATAATCCACAACCTTAGTAGGCTACTATTCTTCCTCTGCCGAGCTAGTATACTTGAATAAAAAATGATCGCTGTTTTTTACAAGGCATAATTGATTGGTTAAAAAAATTAAAATTGTCGAACTCGAAATTGACAAAATCTCCAAATTGCTTTGAAGTGGTGCCACAGGCGCACGTGATGTGAGTCTGCGCTGAAATTCTAATTATTGGCACATCTCACCTCCACTAATGCATCTTATAAATTTCGTGTTTTTTGCATGCTTCCTTCAAGGTGTTGCCTTTACGGTGACCAGCAGTGTATATATATAACAAGATATGCAATTTTAAAAAAGAAAAATCATTGCTTATATATAAATTTGCAGCAAGAACGTAAAGGGAAAAGCTAAAAATATGCAATGCTATTTTTGGTTATATATATATATTAATTAATTTTATAAATAGTTTTATAAATGAGCTATGTATAAATTA
The DNA here is from genome assembly GCA_030067965.1 of Latrodectus elegans. Taxonomy (NCBI): domain Eukaryota; kingdom Metazoa; phylum Arthropoda; class Arachnida; order Araneae; family Theridiidae; genus Latrodectus; species Latrodectus elegans. Next base: position 76,648,097 of record CM057814.1, read on the forward strand.
CTATATAACTTGCAATCCTATATTAAAGAAAAATTCACTGTTAAGTAATAAAAATGTACTTTTTTATATCTTATGTTGTTTTGAAGTTAATAATTTCTATGTAATTTTTCCAATAAAGTCCTATAAACAAATCTGTTTTTATATTTCTGAGAAAATAGAGAATTATGAATGGTAAGCTGTATCCTTCAAATAATACGAGTACAAATATGTTTGCATATTTTAATTGAATACTAATTCAACATGTTTAAATATCGACAATATTTTAATATTAATTAGAGAAAGATACATTATGAATTTTTTACAAATTCAATTTTATTTGTTCTCATTTACTTATATCACATCGGTTGCTTTTTTTAAAAAAATAATGTTGTAAAAAAATCGCAAACAGATGAATTTGATTTATACAGGCTACCTAATGCCAACATAGTAAAATGATTTTTTCCTTAATCATTAGTAAAATATATATATAAAGTTTATAAAAATGATCAAATTGAGGCAACACACTACCTTTAAAATAATTGAAAGTAATAAATTCTTTCATGTATAATAAAAGTGTTATGTGTGGTTCTCAATCACCGATTAGTTTTAGATAATTAAAATTTATCACGCAGTATCAATTAGCTAAAAAAATTGATTGCAGTTCAAATGAAATCGTAATAGTTTTCAAACTGAATTTTCTGGAATAAAATTACTTGGTAATTTTCCATTATACTGCCTCTCTCCATTGCAATTGATATTTGAAGCGATTGGTTAGTGATTTCTATCAGAAATAACTTTGGAGTTTAAATAAGTTTTGTCAATAAATGATAATGTAGTTTTAACTAAATGTGAATCAAAACAAAGTGTTTGTACAGTTTTTTTAATAGTTTCTAAAAATATAAACCTTTTAAACCATAATAAATGTTTACGAAAGTAATTTGGGTTTTTTTTTTCCTACTTTCCCATAGCGATGATTATTGTAAAGGGATATATGGAATTGTACCGATTATTTTTTTTATTAAAATCACATTGTAACAACATCTACTATGATGTATTAAAATTGAAGAGAAATATATCTCATTCTTCATTTTTTAAATTTTCTTTTCTTTACAGGCAGTATTTTTAGTGTTTTCTGTATATCATAAGCAAATATACAAACGGTATGATCTTAATATAATGTATTTTGCTGGAAAAACCATTAAAGTTAATGTGAATCACTCGCTACTTAAATAAGAAAAATTTACATGATTCATAAATAAATTTACATGATTCATATCGAGAAATGAGCGTAAAGTTTAATCCTTTATATAAATTGCTTTCTTCCGAACAACAGATTTTTTTTTGTTTTACATGGTCATCTAGAAGAAATATTTTTTTAATATTACAATATAAAATCTACAAAGTTTCGCAATATCTATTCAATTCAACACTTTTGTTGAATATTAAAATTATTTAAAGTAATGTCCATTTTAGATACAATGTATAGTTGCTTGAATATTTTGTAATGCGAAACATATTTTTTATAAAAAGTCAAGAGATAAAATTCAGAATCTAATCCCCAGTATATAAAGCTTCCTCTCTTTATGTTTACATCAGTCCTTTTTATTTAATGCTTAAAAATGTAAAAATAAATGTATTTTGAATTAGGATTCTGTATAAAGTTATAAAATTTAGTACTGTTGTCAAATAAATTTCTGAGAGTTTCATTTGTTGGCAAATATAATTTGATAAAGACAATAATTTGATGACATTAAGTTACGAATATAAATTTGGTAGACTTTTAAGTTACTGACACAATAATTAGAGAGGCGATATTTTTGGCTCAAAATTATATAATATAATATTAATTTAATCCATTTAAAAATTTAATTTTAAATTAGATATTTAGAGCATTAGATAATTGAAAATAAAAAAGTTCTCAAGCCTATTTTAAGGGGCTCACCTTGGTCTAGTGATAGAACACAGCTATTCGAGGGCTACTTGAAGAGCTACTTAAGATAGCGAAGTGTAAGGTCAATTGTTCGATCCCAACCACTGTTGAACAATGAAAAACGGATTCTGAGTTACTGTCTTTTTCAGGCACGTCTGTCAAGGTGAATGCTTGGAAGTTTTTCAGATTTCCTTCCTTGCATCACATGAATACGTCTCTCGACCAATCAAATGTCTTTCCAAAAGTTAATTAGGTGATACTTGAATAAATGCCTTACAGTAGCCTTAAGCTATTAGACAGTCTAAAATGTGATGTCAAAGCCTAATTTATATTTTTTACGAAGTAATAATTTTGAAATATTGTACATTAAGCTTAATACATTTAAAATAAAATAAATGCGGATTTAACTTGATTTTTTTAAATTAAATATTAGAGAAAGAAAACTCTTGAAGTGGTAAAAGTGCATGATTATGTAACTTCACGTGAATTGATGAAATATTCTTTTATTTAATGTATAAACTTTAATTTTTCTGTTGTGAACTATTTCATTACTGAGACATTTGAAAAATGTACATCTACCGATTAAAAAAGGTTTAAAATGATTTGCATATTTTTTTTCAATTATTGATCGTATAAGATTATAAGCTTACTGGAAAAAAAATTCACATTGGAAGATATTAACCCAATTGTCCAATATGAAACCGATTGGAAAAAAATTCAACCTGAAAGATTTTCTATGTAAAAATAATTTAAAATTTCAAAAAATTAAAAAATATTAAAAATTTAAAATATTTTTTAAGAAATACGAGTTATAATTATATCCAAGTAGTAAAACACTGATTTAATTTTTAATATTAAAAATATTTGATTTTTCTGCTATTAAAATCTGCAAAATTATTATATTTTAAATTTTTCTCGAAATATTTAGCAAAATATTCAAGTTGAATTAAATAACCATTAATTGTGAGAATTCATAATTTTAGGTAATAACAAAAAGTTCATTAGATATCATTTAATAATGTATAATGATTAGATAAACATTTTATTATTTAATATACAATTTTATTTTTCTTATATTTGAAATCAAAATTACCTATTATGAGTTGAGAAATTTCACAATTTAATTAATCACTTAATGCAATTTTTAGATCAATCCTACTGTTTCTTTTTACAAGTTGATGATTAAAGTCCCAATATAAAACTTTACATTTATAAATTGAAATTTCTATTGAAGAAAATTTTATTATAAAAATTTCTAAAAGATGAAATTGTACATTCTAAATAATAAAATAAGTAGGCAAATGAAATGTAAAGAAAATTGATTTTCAAAGTTTTTTTATTTTTCCAAACACTTTCTTACATAATTAAAATTAATTTTTTGCCCGTAAATAATTTTTTGCCTATGAGAGCTGTTTCAACCAGGCTTGTTATTTAAAAAAACGCTCTTAAGTCATTGCAAATATTTCACCTAAATAGGAAATGAATTCATGTTAAACTGAAAATCAAAACATCAGTTTTGCGCAGTCTTTTAAGGATTACCACAAAATGCTGAAAGAGCTTAGATACATGCATAGAAAAATGCATCGTATTCATAAATTTAAAATCTTTGTCTTGCATTTTTATAGATTTCATAAATAAAATAAAAATTTTGTTTTGCGTTATGCTTATGTATCAAGATCATTTTTGCATACATCACCGTAAGATCACTATAATTACCTGTAAACAGTGTAAGAAATCTATTCATATTAAACACTAAATGAAATTTTAAATTAAAATTAGATAAAAATTGAAGTTATTCAATTCAATTTAGTCAAATTAGAAGGAAACTGAATAGTTGGATCAAGTTATAAATATGTATTTATAATTAAATTTTAAAAATTTTAGATGATTTGCTACTTGGTCTGATACTTTATGTATTCATATATACTGAATTATTAACATAAGCCTTTTATACTTTCTAAATTTTCAAATCTCTTAGAATATTTACTATGCAAATTAAAGAAAATGCATTCCTTAAAAAAATACTAAATAAAAATGTGGCGTTTGTTTTAAGAAACTTTATAATTTTGAATGTGACTCACATTTTGAACATTGCCGTTACAAATATATAAAAACTTTTTAGGCATTCAAATTCATTTGCAACATGAATTTTCAAACAGGAAACTATTTCCTTTCCTGACTCATTGCTTTAAGGGAATAAGTAACGACTGGCATCATGCGAAACTTTTCTTATTACAAGTGCATAACGTGTATCATTTGAAAAATAATAGTAGCAATTTTAAGTTAAACGGTGCAAAAAAAAAAATCCTTGTTCTTTGCAACGTAAAATACTTTATTCACTCATTTGCATATCAGGAGTTTGCTAGCTTATTAATGGCCAACTGTTCACTATGCGCCTGATCTTACGAACTTACTCCAAGGCCTCAAGGTTTAATTGAGTCACGATCTTGAATATTTTTCATTCATTTATTGGTAATAAACATTATGATGGCGGCTTAAAATTCAGGAAGCATCGTCTTGTTTTGAAGGAAAAAATGACTAATTGGTAATAAGGAAAGTTTGTAAATTAATTCTAATAAATATCTGTCCAATGCAAAAATGTAATGTAATTTTAATAAACAATGAACAAGTAACGATATAGTTTCGTATAACGACTATTTCTCGTGCTTTTTTCCAATTTTTATTTAATTGTGTCTGTTTCCTTTCCTCTCGAATAAAATGGTTTTTGAAATAGTCATTTGTATTAAAATTTTCACAGTTCAATTAGGAGAATCGAAAACTATCAATATTTTACATTTCATTATTTTTTCAGAAGGAATATTTTTTCCTAATTTGAAATAAATTGAAATATTGTTTGCTGGTTGGGGCAATTTTTAGAATATAAAACTTATATTAAAAAGTGAGAACTCTAAAACTCAATATTTGAAAATAAAACAAAATTGAACTTTTATATGATCTTTATATTATCTATTAACAATAATTTTTTTTCATTTTATTTCATAAAGGGCAATAAGATCAATAAAGATGACTCTAAAACAGGAATTAAGACAACTGAGATAAAGAGATACAGCAATTTACTATTTGTGAGAATTTCAAATACCAGTAACATACTACTAGTGAAGGTTTTATGTGTTGTTTCTGAATAACACTTTCTGAAATTTTCACTAGAATGCCAAAAACTTATTTCTTTGGTTTTAGAAATCAAAAATCGGATCTTGCCACCTGTTTTATAGATCAGAATAGATGAGACGAATTCGCTATCAACTTTAAACTTTGGGATCCAAAAAAGGTTGATGAAATAAAGTATCTTAAAGTATTAAGATTACTAGAGAACAGAAGGCTAGAACTTAATCAAAGATGAAATTTAACCAATTATTGCTTAGCAAATTCTTGCTTGGTTATCGAACACTAAAGTAATTGTATCTAATTTTAAATATCAAAGATTGTTTTTTTCTAAACTACGCAAACTTTTTTTCCATTTATTTACTGAAGATTGTTTTGAACAAGAAAGGTGATTTCACTGAGTATTTTGAGTGTAAATATTCGGCAGCAAAAAATTCATTTAACTTTATTTCTACAAAATTTTTTAACAATTTTAAATTTGCCTTAAAAACTCTTATGTAATCTTAGTGCTTAAAAAAATAGAATTAGTTTCTCATAATTCTAAATTAAGAGTACTATAAAAGACACAGTTAAGTAATATTTTTCTTTATATTTAGAATAGATTTTAAAAAAAATCTTCGTTGCAAAATAAAATACCATTTAATTAACGACATCAAAATTTTGAAGAGTTTATCATTGTGTTTCACTAAATGCCCAATTTAAACCCTTCATAACATTTTTTTTGAATTCTTGTCACATTAAGATTATCGAAAACATTTCATGCATACATAAATATTTCCTTCCTACTAATTTTAAAGGGAAAGATAGCAAATTCACACACATTTAAGTCAAAACATCATTTTGGTACTAATTTAGTATTTGTGTTACCTCAATTCATTTTACAACCCTATACGATGAAATATTTTCTTAGTTTCAAATTTGAAAATCTAAATAGAGGAATTCATGTGTTGCATTGTTATCACTAATAATTAAATTAACAATTTCTCCAATTTAAATGAAATATAATTTAAATAGTGGAATTTTTGTGAAGTTCGTATCAGCTTTTGTAAGGCTTTTGCTATATTAATTTTTTTTGTCAATGATAATGCAAATTTTTATTTGGAATTATTTATTTAAAATAGAAATGAACCTAAGTACTCTGGTAACCATCGGAAAAATCCTTTTTTCCCAAAAAAACAATTGTTTGCGCCTTTTAGCGGATTAGAGTGTGTGTATATCATACCTTGATCATTTCACTCACTTTTCTTTCATTGATTTATTAAATTATTCATTTATTCCTTTTATGTAATAAGTAAATTACCTACATTAATTTTAAATTATGATCATTATACAATAACTGTAACTAAAAACAATGAATGTTGTTATTATAGTCTTTTCTAGTGGAGTTTAATAGGAAACAATTACCATACATTTCTTAAATCGCATCTGTTACTCGAGAACCTTATTGATCATCTGTAACAAGAGATATCTCGAATCTCGACCTTGACTATCTTACTTTCTCTCGAGGCTAAAATCCTTGACATCTTGACCAGCAAACCCATTTGCAAAAATATTTAAAAAAAAAATTCTGCTTTTCTGAATATCTCTCATGAGTGTTATATTTTAAATCTTACGGAGAATTCAATTGATAGTTTTTCCAGAAGTATACAACACAAAAAATATCATTTGTATTAATTTTAAAAGAATGGATTTTTCTCTTAGTAAAAGTTATGTATATATAATTAGATTTCCATAGCTACTAAACTTTAATTACGTTAATTTCAATAAATAATATGTACATATAAAATGATATAAAAAATTTAAATTTCTAAAATTTTAAGAGTCTATTATTTTTATTTGAAGTATTTAATGAATGAATTGTTTTTCTGAATAAACAAGTTTAAATTATTTAGACTAAGATTTAATGCCCTTAAATTTACAAATATTTTTTTTGCTTTTTCAATGACTCTCATAACTAGAGTACATTTGAAGTGATCAGAGAGAGAGAGAGAGAGAAATTTGAATTTTGTGATCCTGTACCAGTATCGAACATAATGAGTTCTCTCCTTATAAATACAATACAAATATAAATAATATTAAGCCAGTACTTACATTCTCAATGTAGAAATGTTTCACACACATTTTAGAAGTAATTTATGATTAAATGTAAATAAAAGAATCATAGCATGAAATTTTGGGAAAAAACAAAAATTTATTAAAAAGTAAAATCTAATATAAATAAACATTTATTTAGAAATAATATTTTCATTAATAAAGCTAATTATTTTTAATCCATAAAAATTTCTTAAAATCATTAAAATTGGAACAGCTCCGATGGGTAAAAATTTGCAGGTTTTTAGAATTAAAGTAAATTTAGGCTGATGGCTATATTAATAAATCTCTAACGACCAATTTGCTTGCTTTATTATTTAAAAGCCTATATTCGATGGTGCTGCTAAAAATAAATGCGAGTAAAATTTCTTCTACTGATAATTTACATAACAAATGGAAAGTAGCTTCTCTTGAAATGTATTTCTTTAATGTTTTATTTGAAAATGAAAACATGAAATGTTTTTTGTTCATACGCATTAAAATAATTATACATTCAGGAGATATGCTTACATTTCTCCATAATTTTCAATATTTTGTCAAATATATCAAAGTAAGATGAAATAAAATCAATTTTGTCAAATATAAATACGTAAGAAATTTTTATATATTTTTATATATCTGTACACCCAATTTTAAATGTTTGATATACCACAAATTCTAAAATGCTAACACCAAACATCAGGCAAATTAATTCTTCTTCTATTTTAAAAGAGTTACAGCCAGAAATTTCAGTTTGCAATCATGAAAAACTACACTATTATCATAATGTCTGTCAGTTATATACTGAAATTATAATAATTTACAATGCAGCACAAATTTTTTACATGTCAAAAATTTAGAACTAATATTTTTCAATTCTATGAGATTGAATTTCATAAATTCAAACCATAAGATATTGTTTTCATCTTAGGAAAAAAGTAAAACTTGGCACATTTTTTCTTTTGAAAAAGCCCGTAAATGTTGGTTCAGTCCATTGTTAAAGAGTATACTATTGTCATGGATTGATTGATATACTATAGAATCACACATGTATTTGTTTGATTTTTGACAATGGAATGTCTAAAAATTCAGATTATTGATTTTCTATCATTGTGAAAATGAAATTTAACATTAAAAGTCATTATCAATCATAAGCTTTAGTTTTTTATCATATATATGAATGCAAATTTTGAAGGGCCTACATAAAATGAATTTAGTTTAAAATTTTTATTTTATTTAACTTTTAATGTGTATATGTGTTATATACTGAAATGACTCTTAATATATGTGTTAAATTAAAAAAGTATTTTCTTTAATTCTTAGTTTATTTTTCCTATAATTCTTCAAAAGTAACTACGATGTATAATTTTTATTTAAATATTTATTAACATACAAAATATTTATTTATTAAATCAAAATTATAAATAACTACTTTATTAATTTTCGCTACTTATTATTAAAGCATTTTTCCCATATATTTTGTTATATTTAAATTTTAACGAGAGCTATATTTTGGTCATAAATAGCACAAACATAAATTAAAGAGAAGCAATTCGTAAGAAACGAATTGCAAGATTACCAAGGAAATTTCACAATATCGAGAAGGGGAGATAATAAATACGTCTTTTGCGGTTTCTTAAGAAAAAAAAAATATGTTTCCAAAAATTTACCTATTCTACTGCAATGGAGTTTAATACATACCCACATTGGAAGGGTAATAAAAATATACTTAAGGGGTCAATGTTCTTGAAAAAGAAATCGCAAATCTAACAACGATGTCAAGGAATCATTGCATTAAAATGAAGAAACCAGAGAAGTAACTTCCTTTCAAACAATGCAATAAGTGAGTAGCTTAATTTAAGGAATCATGAATTATTATTTAGCTTTTTTTTCGAATAATCTATGGCTTATAATGAAAACACTGAACCAGAAGTTCACAAACTTTCAAAGTATGCAACTAGATGCAATAGCATCTTATAGGAAAACAATTGTGATACTTCAAATTGTTCCATCATAATACTATTATAAACTTTTACATATAGTACTTTGTATGATTTATTGAATCAATTAGACTCTTATATACACACGCACAGACACAAATACTCTCTCTCTCACACACACACACACACACACACACTCACACACACACACACACACACACACACACACACATATATATATATATATATATATATATATATATATATAATACCTATTTATAAAGCTTTTTTTTCTTACATATAAAAAATTCAAAGTTTTATTTTTACCCTTTTAACATTGCAGTATATTTATGATCACTTTTTAAAATTTAGATATTTTTAAAAAGGTATTGAATACCTATACTTTTCTACATTTATACAAGATCCATAAATGTTGACTAGTTGAAAATTTTCAATTGTTGAACTAGTCGAAAATTTGTTACTTTATTATTTAGTTTAATTTTATCTTACTTTATTACGATTATGATTGTGAAGTTTACATTCACTCACAATTTTTTATTTTATTTATTTGTTTGTTTGTAGCTCAACGGTCATTTTCTGCACACGAGGGCTAATTATACCGGGACCTACGGCTTAAAGTGGATTCCAAACCACTACAAACATCCATGCCCAAAGTAGGATTCGAACCCATGAACTGTTGAACCAAAAGCAAGAGCGCTAACCATTCTGCTGCCAGCTCGGCCACAATTTTTAAATTAGGCTAAAAGTAAATTTTACAATTCAAAATGGGTGTTACATTTAAATCTATATTATATAGATTTATAGCAACAGAGTGTAATCAATATCAACAACATTTATATATCAACAGAGTGTAAGAACTTGAAGAAAACTCGTCTACGCGTACTTAAAAAAGAACTCTGAATAACATTGGACAAGCATATGTAATCAAGAGAAGAATATAATATTCAAAATTTGTCTTCACAATCTTAATGATGAATTATTAAGTATCTTTTCTAGTTTTTCTCAATGTGAAAATACTAAGATATAGCTAGTATGTCATGAAGTGTATTTAATCTGGTACTGTGATGTAAGGGTTAAGTACTTAAAACTGTTTATCGTACAGTTATGAATTATTGATGAAAATTCTATATTCCATTGTAAAAAAAAAATATAGAAATCACTTCTAATTAGGTGAACATTTAATGAATGATATGAATTCTTGTAGTAATTCATTAAAGTATTGTCAAGACTTTAATTCGAATGAAAATCTGATCCTTGGCATATTATCCATCTCCTGCCATTTATTTCTCTGTTTTTTTCTAATTATGCACCGATATTTAGTGACTACCTTAATGAAAGAATGAATATATTACTTTGAGTTGCAACAAATAAGTAACTGAGTGAAAATAATACCATTTGTTGTAAAATTTTAGAGTACATGTTGATGATTAAATGAGATTTTAACTCATACTTGATATCTGCCACTTTACGTAATGTCTTATATGTTACATTCTTACTTAACAATTGTTTTTTGTTTTTGTTTTCATTGTTGCTTGCCAAGCTTCAATAGACATGTATGTAATTTAATAAACTTGTTTTTTTTTTGGAAATTTTTTTTATATTTAGAATACATGCTAACATTATCTTTTAAATAATACATAAATGTAATGGCCTTAAGAGTCTAATACATATATTTTTAGATTTTTAAATATAACTTAAGTATTATTATAAAAATTAAATTCAGCTTTGGGAGATTTTACCTTAGTTATTCTGCATCGCTTTTCGAAAATTGAAGTAAGTTAAACAACAATTCATAACTTTGAATTGCTGTCAAGAAAAATCAGAATAATTAAAAATAGAAAAAATCGCAATTTATTAGCAGGCGAGTCATTAAAATGTCCTAGAATCAGTTCTGTCCCAGCCGAGATAAATTAATGGTTCTTCTAGCACAGTATTTAACTCTGACGTCTTTAATGTCAGTTTCGCGAAATTCAGAGGGTCTTTAATGTTTCCCCGTAAATTCGAAACACGAAACTTCACTTTCTATTTCTCCCTTTCTCCCGGGCGCTCTTCAATTTGAGACAAGAGAGATGAATCTGCGATGGAGAAGGGATGGCCGACGGAGCGAGGTATGTGACGTCACGCACTACGTCCACCAACTAAGCGCTTCCTCTGTTCACCAACCAACACAGCGGATATGACAACTCAGCCCAATTGATGCCCGGCTACAACTGGCTTTCACACACTCCTGCACTTTCAAACGATTTGTCAGTGCTGCAATCTTTCCCGCATTTTCTGGTTTTGCGAAACACATGTTTGGCATCGTGTGAGAAATCGGTTGCAGTTTTTTCTGTTATCGCTTAGAACTTTTCTTAATAGTTTTGAAAAGTAAAAAAGAATGCAACATGTGAAAAATATAGTTCAGAAAAACTCAAGATACTGAACAGCTACTTTTGATAAAATTTCGAACGGTACGGAATTAATTGTTTATACGTTTCTGGAACTGAAAGAAAAAATTTGGCACTGATGTGCTATATGTTGGAAACTGGATGTTCCTAAGCAAATGCACGATAAATTGGATGATAGTCGAGATATTATTTTTACAAATCAAAATAAATGAAATGATATTTTGTTTAAAGTCAAATTACTTATAATATCTTCAACTTCTTTTCTGAAAACCAAAAGAAACTATAGAAAAAAAAACAGAAATATTTTATTCAAACTTAAAAAAAGATTTCGTTTGCAAGGAATGAAAAAATTTTATTAAAACTTTAAGGTAAGATGTTATGTATATTCTACTTAATTAATTTTATTTATTGAAATATATTTAAAGTGTTGTTATAATATCTTATAAAATATTTTTCTGTCTCAATTATGGTTTGATATTAAAATACATTTCATAACATCATTTATATTCAATGATAAATATATGTGTGTGAATAACATTTAATTCTCCAAAATATGTTTTATATTTCTATTAAGATAAAATTATAGTTAGCTAGATACTTAAAAATTTTCATGCATATTAAAATATATTTTAAAAAGGAATGATGATATAAATGAACGACATAAACATATTTTGTGCTTATAAAATATATGCAGAAATACTTTGAAATTTAGAAAATTCAGCATAAAGTATGTTTTAAATTTTGAAATTGTATAACCACATTTTCTTTATTAATATATTCTACTATATATGGAAAAGTTTTCGTAATATTTATATTTATAATATTTCTCATAAATTTAATTCAATAAAATTAAAAACATCAATAGCAATTAATCGTTATAAAAATGGATTTTAACTCGTGTTCATAATTTTATTTTTATGAAAATAAAGTAGTCATTAATAATTAACAATTTTTATATTTTGATGTGAAAATTGAATAACTACTAATTAAGCTGTAGTAATATTTAAAATACTTAAAAAATTGTACAACTACTCCTCTTCGTAAACGAAAACGATTAATATAACGATTAATTCTTTCTGAGTTCAATTTTATAAACATATAAAGTCACGTTCTTTTTTTTCCTTTCTGAACGAAAAAATCTATAAGAATTATTTTGATGCTAAAAATAATTTAATTTCAAGCAATAATATTACTATATATAATTTAATATTTTTATCATATAATATTATTATACAAATTCCTAATAATATTTTTACGCATAATTTCAAGCAATATTATTAATACTATGCATTCTAAATTATTTTAAGTGTAAATATTTATTTTAAATTAAATAAAAACAACTATTTTTAAAACTATTGTTAACTTTCTCATCTTCTCACAAGTAGTTATAAATCAATCAAAATAGAAGTAGATTTTATTGTTAGTTATATCAAAAAGTTATCAAAACTTAACTTCTTTAGTCTCTACATGTTTTGAGCCAAACTTGCGTTATAATACCTACATAAAATTAATCGAACATAACATTTATTTAACATTAATAAACTAAAACGTATACTTCACTAGATTAGAAATAAGTCTATTTATTTGAAGTATTATATAACATTAATTTTGTGATAATAATTTGTTTGAAATAAAAACGTACATTATTTCAAAGGCAGTGAAAGCAAGTCAAAGGTATATGGACCAATAATGCATCAACGAATTCTGTACGCCTTCGCAAAACAATTATTTTAACTCACAAAATTTGTATAAATTATTATAAGTTATTTCAGTAAATATTAAGGAATATATTTTATTAAACCGCGAAGTCGAGTAGAATGCTTAAAACGTAATTTAAAATTACAAGGTAGAATATACTTCTTAATTTTGAATCATGATTATATAATGAAATCAACCCATGAGTTCACATATGTTTTCTTTTTTTCTATGTTTTAGACTTTTAAATGTATGCTTACATTGTATGTAAATTTATTGAAACGAAATTAATTATTTTTCAAATACCGTTAATATGATCATGATTTAGGAAATTTATTTTTTATTCAGCACATTATTGTAAATATCATTCTTGGCTCTTGGGTAAAAAATATAGCAATTTTATTACAGAAAGGATTAAAGGAAATTCGCAATAATCTTATAAAACTATGAAGAAAATAAATCTCCCTTTTTTCTGCTATCAAAGTTGTCTTTTGTGTTTGTTCTCAGTTTACTAAGAAGAAAGAAAGCCATCAAATATTTTAGGAGAAAGATGGTCTGAATCGCTTATTAGTCTTTTATGGAACTTTAATTCGCAAGATTTTCTGTCTTTTCTTTTGTATTTGCCTTTCAAAGTAAATATTTATTTTCTTATTTCTCTAAAAAAAAAGACACTGAACTCTTCTGTAATCTTTTGACTTAAAGATTAACTTTACTGTTCTTTCCCAAAGAATTGTTACTGTCCACTAAAACCAGTTTATTTTTCAAATATTACATGAAACTATAAAATGAATTTGGTGAATGAAGAAAAATGTTTGCGTTATTCATAGTTCTAGTTATACTTTCTGTAAATTTAAAGTTTGAATAAAATTCAATTTATATAAAAAAGTTACTTATTTCTTATTAATCAAACGTTTGAAACAAATGATATCAGAAGTCGCGATTATCCATTAGTAATTTATCCATAATATTTAAATTTTAACTACATTTCATTCTCTAATAATGAAGTGTTTCAATGACTAGAATTGAAAGTTTCTTTTATGATTTTTTGAGGGAAAATAAACTGATAAATTTGTGAGAAAGGAATAATTTTATTAATCCTTACTTAATAGATGTGCTTGAGTTACCTATTGAATGTTTTAAATTTTTAAATAGAATATTTATAGTATTTGTTCCCTATTTTCATGAGTTTATATATTATCAGCGAGATGTTCTCTTATTCGTTATAGCTGCACCACTATTTCTAGCGATATTTGAGTTTACTGTATAAGAATAATTCTATATATTAAATTTGAACTTTCTACCTACAAGAAAATGGGTTTAAATTTGTTTTTCTTAGAAGCATATATATAAATGGTGTTATATTGCTAATTTATATATTTCATTTAAAAATGAAGTTTGGCTAATTGTTTTTGAAATTAATTATCTAAATATCATTTTTAAAATATGAAAATATCAGTATTTATGTTTAACGTAATATTTGTATAATATACATGTAATATATGAGAAAAGATAAATTAATTTGAAATACATTCATATTCAAATAGAAATAATTTTTTTAGAATTTGTTATTAAACAATTTGTTTATTCATAAAAAAATCAAACATTCTTCTAAAGGTTCTAATCCTCAACAATATGTTATATAACTTAATTTATTTGGACCATGTTCTTTTTTTCAATACTTGATTCATGAACTTTTAAAATCAATCAAAAATATCAACCACTTTGATGCAATACTAATTTCTTTAAATTTTCATTTATGTGTAACATTTCTTCAAACTATAATTTTTTCATTTATAATAAATGACATTTAGTGAATCAAAAATTACCTTATGTAATTATTATACATTTCACACAAACATCACTATTAGGAGAGAGCGTCAGGGGAAACAATCTAAATGGAATGATAATTATATTTAAGATATATTATATTGAGAGGTTCTATTTAATACACAAGTAACATTTACGCAATCATCAAATTCGTAGAGTTTGCATATTTCTACGAATCTTCAGATTGTATGCAAAATATAAATGTATTATCATATGTTATATATAACGTATTCTAGTAGATATAATTGAAAAAATAACATCAATTGAATAATGAAAAATTTAACATTGTTTTAGTTCAACATAACAACTTTAGAGGTTTGGAAGAAGTTTATCTAAGTACTTCTAAAGTAATTGCTATTGCAAATTAACCACAAACATTTATGCCCAAATTTAGAATAATCATCAATTATATTAATAATAAAAATCATATATATATATATATATATATATATATATATTGTAACTTATACCGAATATATAATTTAAAAAATATTGAATAATATGAGAAGAAATATGAGAAATATGCATTGGAAAATATATTTATAAAGTTAAAAGTGAATTAATAAAGGTACATTTTACATATATTTTTATTTATATTTGTAATTAAAGTAACAATTAGTATGATATCAAGATTTTGCCGAGAAGCTGAATTATTTGACTATAAATTTGGGAAAAGATAAAGAATTGCTTACCTAATATAACAGAACTTAAAAAAAGGTTTCTTTCATTGTTCTACTTTTATATATTTATAATTTATAACGTAATTGTTTGTGTGTTTTATGTTCATCAAACAATCTTATTAATAATTTTTCCTTGTAAAAAATATAGAGCTGTTATTAATATAATAGCTCTTACTATTGTTTAGTAAAATTACGTAACTCACTCAAAGAAGATTATCTGCTTTATTTCCTAAAATTGTAATTTCGTTTGATGCATATTTTAACTATATAACTTTTTAAGCAATTGAAATACACTGTAAAAATTGAAATACAAGTATAACTCTCATATTATGTAAAAATATTTTCAAGTTTTAGAAATTAATTTATGTGACGATTTAACACTAATCAGTAATTTTTCTCTTCTTTATTAATGTATTTTCCACCTTGATTATATTTAGTTCTTTGATTCACTTGCGTAATTATCAATATATTTTTTCAAATACATGAAAAAACGCAAATTAATTGCGAAATTAGGAAACTTTTTATGAAGTAAGTAATACCAAAAAAGGAGTTCTTAACTTTGTTGAATATTTAAAAATCTCTATTTTTTTAACTATATCTATGAGATAGATACCAAGAAGTTCAGTATAAAATGTCTGAAATCTTTTATTTTTTAATAATTTTTTTCCTTGTATATTTACTTAAAAATATTTATTAGTAAAGTGTCATAATTACACAACATATAAAATTAGACTTTTTTAAATTGAAAACCGTGTTTGAAAGTCCTCAGAATCTTATTCTCCAATGAATTGAAAATTTAGTTCTAAGAAGAAACAATCTATATTCATAACTTTTCTTTGTTATAAAGTTCCTTATACTTTATAATTGCCAATGAGTAAAAATTTTCATTGAGATTTATAAATTAAATAATATCACTTTTTTCTTGTTAAAAGGGGCTATTATTTTAATTTATTAATCTTCTTGAAAAATTTTACTCAATAGCAAAAATTCTTTTAGTTCCTATAAAATATATATACTTTAAAACGTAAAGAATTTGGCGAATTTTATGTTTGTAATTAATATTTGTGTAATACCGAAATACAAAATTTAAAAATATTTTTTAATTAAAAATGCATATTTAAGAGGCTATTAAAAATTTTATCACATTAAAGTCAAATGTATTGCTTCACTTTTAAAGATATTTTTTTCACTGTATTCATAATTCAAAGTAACATGTATTAAGTTTTAAAATTAAGATTATATTCATTAATATTTCAATTTTGTAAATTTTAAAATAGTATTTAGAAAATAAATAAAAAATCTATACTTTAATTGAAAATAATATATGCAGCTCTTTTACTTTTATAATTCTTTTTGATTTCCTACATTCTTTATACATTGTTTCTCCAAAATAAAATGCGTCTAACAAGAAAAAAATTGCAATGAAACAATGGTTTCTTCTAATTAAAGAAAATATGAATGTTTAAGCTATATTAATTATAGTACATTGGAAATAAAAAGTAATTATCTACTAATATTACCATTAATTACTTAATATCTTCAATTAAAAATATTTACCTTCAAAGAATTTTATAAAATATTTAACAAACTCTCTTATAAATACATGCTTGCTAACGGAAACATTGTCAAAAACACTGTAAGAAATCTTTAACCATATTCAAATAAGTTGCATTCTTTCTTTATTATGATTCTTAAAAACCACTAATAAATATCTCCAAGCATATCTTATACACGAGCTATTACGCTTAAATCAGAAGATTGTTAAGATCATTCTGTTCAATGTATTATTCAGTTTCCAATAAACATTTAACATAAATTTGATTAGTGGATTATAATTAATAAAAGGTATCAGAATCAGTGTAAGAAGTTTTGAGAAAATTTGTTCATCCACCAAAAAATATCTTCTTTCAAAGCAGATTGCCTAAGCCTTCAGCGAAAAACAGATTGTCCTTATGAAAGAATTGCTGAGCAAATATATTCTTCTTTGAAGTATATTCTTCTTTGAGACAATGTCAATGAGAAACAAATAGTTTGTTTTTTAATATGCACATTGTTTCGGTATTTACAAGCGGTTGATCATGAAATCACTCCTTCTGTTGACATCGCAACATCTGTAGCAGAGATGAAATTATCCGATAACTTGAAAATTGCAGATACAAGAAGAGATCTTCGAGCACTGGCGAAACTCAAAGAAATTCTTTACTATTTCCAACACTATGTTTTTGTTTTAATAAAGATTTCATGAGCGACATATTGTAACAAAAAAGACATTTAATTCTCGGGAAACCACTGACGATCACTTTACAGCAGAAATACGTCTCTATATTTGTAAATAATATTAAAGTCCTGTATCCACGTTATATGTTATAGTGAATCAAATGCTGTATACAATCCATTTTTCAAAAAATTGAAATAAGAAAAAGACAAACACTATACGAAAAAAATAGTAAAAGCAAAGAAAAATTTTAAAACAATAATAATGTAAATTAAAGTATCCTATGTCTTTTTCATTACAACCGTTTATGTAATGGAAATATTTTTCAAACAAAAACTGTTGAAAGCCATTGAAATCAAAATAATTTACATTAGTCAACAGGAATTTTAGAGATTTTTATCTTGAAATGTTTTTTTTTTCTATAAGGAAAAGACTTTATTCGTTTATACTTCAGACACTTGAGTTCTCTATAAATTAGAAATATATTAAAACTATCTCAAAAACACAAACAAAAAATTCTAAGCAGATTACTGTATTAATATGATGGGAAATTTCTTTAGTAATTACACAATGATGAAGCCAAACTCCTAAAATAACTAAAATGTGCCTTTAGAACTAATTTATAAATAGAATTATCAAGTAAAGCGAGTATAGAGTAAACGAGAAAGTAAAGTGAATCCATTATTTCAATGTTATTTTAAACTAATGATTTAGATAACTTTAATTATTTGCAAATTTAAGAAATTTTTATTGAAGCAATTATAACAGTATTCTTTTCTTCGTATTGTTAGATATACAGTGTTTTATATATGCCATTTTTTATTTTGATTTGCAAAAAAGCATACATTAATAAAATTATGTTATCTGCAATAATATCAGCATTTTGGATAAGTTATAATTTAAAGCTTGTTAAGTATATCTATGTATTAAATATTTGTTAAATGTTATTCTTATTTTCTTAAAAAGCAGGGCAATTTATGTGCACCATTTCAATGAGAATGTATATTAAATATGGAAACATACAAAAATATTACTTCTTTTTAGATATTTATATACATTCAAAGATCAGTTCGCATTCAGTTTTATTGAATTATGTAAATATTTATATAAAACTATATTTTTTATATCATGAGACTAACTTTAATTTTTTCATGAATATTTCATTACTGGTAAAATGTGTTTGTCTTTGGACTACATTTTATTAATAGTCCATTACACATAAAGAATAAATGAGATTTAAAATCGATTATCTGTAAGAAAATAGTAATTAAAATTTATTATCTTATGTATACAAGTATTTTTCCTTTCAGAAGAGCTGTTGCTTAATACCGAATGGTGTCATTAATCTGATTGTATCTTCTGTACAACTATTGTTGAAGCTTTTTTTGCTTAAAGAATTTCTATTTAAATGAAAACGTTAAGTAAGAACACTACAAATAGATGGAGAAGAAATTAAATTACATTAGCTGCTAAATTTGTCAATTTTATGATATAAATTACACAATTTTAATTCCTTCCGTCAATTCTCTTTAATATTGTGTGACGAGATATAAATAATTAAAAAAATTTAGTTTACTTTATATATCATAGGGAAAAAGAATTCTTAAATTTTTTTACTCATTGTGGTTTAAATAGGGGAGTCAATACATGGCTTTCAATAAATTCA
This sequence comes from Latrodectus elegans, assembly GCA_030067965.1. Lineage (NCBI taxonomy): Eukaryota > Metazoa > Arthropoda > Arachnida > Araneae > Theridiidae > Latrodectus > Latrodectus elegans. The sequence continues at coordinate 76,667,630 of CM057814.1, forward strand.
AAAGTTTTTTAGTGCCCATATCGAATTGTTGGCCTAAGAGCTTGTTTTTAGATTCTATAACACGACCAAATGAGGCGTCATTCTGGATTGCAAGCGAACCCACCCCAACAGGGAGCAGCTAAGAATGAAAAACTAAGTAATGGTAAGGGTTTCTAAACGAAATTTACTCCTCCAGATCCCAATGATAGCATATGAAGACACCATTACCCGCACGAGGTGCACATCTTTACTGCCATCAGTATAAATAATTTAGGCATCAACAAAGAAGTTTAGTCTTTAAAAGGTACAAAATATTCTTCTTTTTAACTGAAAATTATCATGTTTATTAAAACTAGACACATATGTCATTCTAATGCGCTATACTGTTTTAGAATCTCAACTGCATCTATATTTGCTTCATAACTAACATGTTACAATTTATGGTTACTAGAGTGTTTAAATTAATATTTATATTTAAAATTGTCATATAAAAACATATTTTTTCCGTACAGTGGGTGTATTGTAAAAATTTTTTTAAGTAATGACTATAATGTATTTGATTCAGTTTTGTTTATGAAGATAAGATTTTACTCCTTTTTTTCCACTCATTATGAATTTTAGCAATTATAATGAATTAAATGAAATTTTATTCTATATACGTTTTTTTTTTTTTTTTTTTTTTTTTTTGACGGTGAATGTTTACATTATGCAAAAATTATTAAAAAAAAAGCATAATTACTTAAATAATAGCGATAAGAAAGTTATAATTTTTAAAGATTTTCATATTGAATATATAATGTCAATGAAAAAAATACATCCCTTCCTGCTACTTTTTTTTGATGATGTAAAAAATGATTACTATTTATCCTTAGTTTGTGCCTAAATTACAGCTATCAATAAATAAAATTTAATGATACGGAACAAAAGTATTTGGTTATATTATATAAGGTAAAAATATTGATTTTTATTATTTAACCCCTGCAATATCCCCAAAATTCTTATCGAACATTTCTACAATTAATTATAACAGAATGTTAAATGTGAATTTATACTCGCAGAGAATATTTATGCTTTACTTTGCGTCTAGGCATAACTTTTAATTTACATACCTGTAACATCTCAGAAAAATTCAAATGAATAAGAATGTGATTTCGCTAGTATAGTTACCTCATGTAAGTGTGACTCCATAATAAGTTTATTTGTATGTATTATCACGGAAGATGCAAACTAAGAAAAGTAAAATTTTTTGATATTTTTTATAAATATTTGTTCACATTATATTTCAATAAAAATAATAAAATTTCTAATTACTTTTGGAATGAATCTGTACCAAATCTTTTAGACAATGAGTTTATTTTAAAATAGAAATACTGGCTTGCAATATTTAATTATTATGTTAATCTAACGATTAAAGTTGCTTTCAAATTGTATCCATTATGTTAAACTATTATTTAACACGTTACTTTGTATGAAATTGTTTGTCACTAATAGTCAGCAATGATGGGCAATTTTTATTAACCTCAAGGTTTTTAATTATAAAAATTTAATTTTTCTTGCTTATGTATTTTTCTTTAACTATATGTTGTTAATTGAAAAACTATTTTATATTAAGTAAGCATATTGTTATAAAATTAACATTTTTGTTTTAAAATTTTGTAATAAGTGTAACAAGTTATAACAAATATGCTCTGATCTTTCGTAAATATTTAACTGATATAAGATGCGAGTAGTTTAAAATTTATTAAAAACACAACTAATAATTTGAATTTAAAGAAAAATATGAAAATGATTTAAATGACTGTCTTTGTAAAGAATTCAGAGAAGGAAGTCATTGATTATACTTTTGCTTCCATTAATAGGAGTGGCAAGGTCTATTTCCACTGGTGCGTAAACATGTGACGTTATGAACATTTACGGCTGCGCATAATTCAAGATTCTTATTCTGAAATCGAATTAACACAGCTGCATATTGAAATTGTAGGATGTTAATCAAAAACACAAATAAAATTGCGATTTTATTTTGACAAAAGAAGATTCAACTACAATTTTAACCAGAAAAAATTCTAGAACTTAACACTAATTGTTTAAATTGTTAAAATGAATCACAAGTTAATTTTTTTTTTAACTATCACGGAATGATTTCCATTGTTTGTCATATTATATGTGATTCATAACTTGTGGACTTAATTATTTCAATAGGTAAAAATTCAATTAAATCAATATTTATAAGATAAATTATTTTTTAGAAAGAATGTCTAAAATTATGATTAATTCCTTAATACAAGCTTCTTACCATCCCACTCTTCATTCTTGACATTGTTAAATTAGATAACATTGGATATCAACGAAATCTTCTAAGATATTTAGCTCCTTGGAACTTAAAGTTGCTTGGATCTTTTCATTTTAAAATAAAACAAAATGGTATATAAAGTTACATAATAAAATAAAGCTTAGTTTTTAGCAACATTTTTAAAACAATCTTGAAAAGAAATATAAATTGGTAATAAATATGAAGATAGTAAGTTAAATATTGACTTCATTAATTACAAAATAGTAATTTCGATTTCTATTGAGTTATTAGTATTTTTATTGAGTTAGTATTTTTTGTAGAAACAGTAAATTTATAAACCAAAATAATATACGAACACAGCGAACTATAACTAAAGAATTTCACAATCATGAAGAATGGAAATTATACTTAATATAATGGAATAAAATAAATAGTTGGAGTCACTATTTTATAGTTTCAATATCTGAGTGAAATTTAACTAAGATAAATTTCAGTGCAATTTTTTAAAAAAATGAAAATGGATTTGGTGAGATGGTTTGGAAATAAATTTTATTAAATTTTTGAAACTGTGCTTAGCATACATATTAGATGCTAAGTTAGTTTTGTTGTGGTATTTTCTTGAAAGAGAACCGTGCAAATTAATTAGTGCTTTAACATGAGTAATGAAAAAATTCCATAAATTGACTGAATTAATTTTGTTAATGGTGCAAAGCATTTTTACTATAATTCTTAAAATAAGTTTAAATGTTTATCAATTGATGAGATAAAGGAATAAAATAAATGTATTAGCATCATATAAAGCTTTGAATGTTAATCGAAAAGCAAAAAATACAAATTATTAAAATTGAGAACGAATCTAAGAAAAAGAAACTACAAGGATTAAAATCATTTAACTAATCCAATGGACAGGGACACCTCTATTCAAATTTGATAACATTTCATCGTTTTATATATTCATTTTTTGTTTTTTAATTATCATTCTTGATAAATCCTGTTGTAGAAAACGAATAATTTGTTTATATCTAAAGTGAAAAAAAGCTCTCGTTTCGGCAGATGAAAATCCTTAATACTAAGAAATCCTTCAACTCTAGGCCAGGACAATGAATTTCCAGAAAAAAGTATTATTTAAGTAGTACGTAAAAATATCTTCTATCAACGAGATATTTTCAGTGGAATTATTTATGTGAAAACTTTAAAGGGAAATAGTAACTGTCCATAAAGAAAAAAATTTTATTTTTCATTTGTGAAGATGGTTTGATAATTTTTAGGATAATTAAACAAACTCAAAACAATTAAGGGATATTTTCAAAATTATTCTTTAATTGTTGTGCTATCGTCTTATTCTTTTTCTTCATCAATCCTTTTCAGAATTGTTCAAAAGACACTTGATTAAGTAATGTATGACTTTATTTTACTATTAAATATTATAAGACATACAAATCTTTTGAAAGTATCGTTTTTGGCTATATCTGGCGCTTCATTTCTCTTTGCTTCTTGGTGTGGTTACAAACATACAATTTTGATAAGTTATTTTCAGAATGGCCCTGCATCTCATGTAACCAGTCTTAACGAGAAGAGGTAATTTTTTAGATTATGTTTGGCTGTCTGATTTAATGTTTTCTGGGAGCGTTTTCCATGCAGGTACCAAAGTAAATCGCCGATGGTATTAAACTTTAAATAATATGTCATCTTGTTGAGGCCCAGAACTTCTAGCAATTTGCAAACTGAACCCCGAATAAACCACCATCTATCAGGCATTTTTTTTCTTTTTTTTTAAATTTTTGAGATATTAGTTAAATAATCTTGCTTGCTTTGGATGACTTTAATGTGAAATAAAATGTTATTTTTCTCTTACACAGTAAAGTCATCCTCAGTATTGGAGAGATGCAGAAGAATGGATGTCATTCAGTTGTTCTTTCAACAGTGTTATTGCAAATAAAGTGTTTTCTTCATTAACGCACTTCAAACACTTCATACATATTTCTTATTAAAATTAGATGAAAAGAGTTTTTTTATCAAAAAATCTGTATTAAGTGTGTGCTTTTAAGTCCATTTCTCCTATATTCAGATTCTTCTTACTGTTACCTGGCCAAAAAAAAAAAAAAACATTGGCAAGTTCTTGCAGATGATTTCTGTTATAGTTTATAGATTTATGAAATATTTAATCATTATATATATATATATAATATATATATATATATATATATATATATATATATATATATATATATATATATATATATATATATATATATATATACATATACATGTATACATATATATATATAATGAGCAGCGGTACATTTTCTGAAACTAGGCATGGGGTTTGGTGAAACATTTGGCTATAAAATTTTATTTTTGAAAACTCATGATTTTGTTGGCTTTGTGTAACACTAGCTGCCATGCCATCATGTTACTCACATCTTAGCACCTATCTCAGCTTCAGATAAATCGCCAAAAAAATCAAGGAGTACCCGTTTTTAAATTTTCACCCTAGGATGACAAGATAAAAAATCTTCGTGTGATTATATTACTAATGTTTCTTAAAAGTGAAGCAAAATATAATAAGATGTATTTATCAGTAATAAATAGCAACGTAATTAACAGAAAAGAAAACAGCTTATATTTTTCAAAATTAATAAAAAAATTTTGATTTCTGCAATTATTTTGATAAATTATTCAGAAAACGTAGAAGGCTTTGAAATAAATAAACAAAGCTATTAGATGCAAGTCTTGGGGCCTCTTTTAATACTCAATTAGGACATCATTTTGCGTAGTTATTTTCACCAGTTACATATTCAGATGAAAAAAAAAATTAAATGCCTTTTCCTGAGAGTTTTTAAAGCTAAATAAATCTTTATATGAGATAAAAATCTCTTTAAAAAATTGTTTTTAATGAAATATTTAAATATATTTTTATATCTTATAAAAAATATTTAATAGTATTTATATGTTTAGTTTTAAGATTAATCTAAATTAAAATTCAAAATTGAAGTCAAAGCCATCACAGTAATCAAAAACTCCGAAATTATGGGCCTTGAGAATAAGTAACGATTAAGAAAGGAAACACATATTTTTCCAATATTCGAAAACAATTAAGATATTTCCAAAATACGAACATGATAAAAAATTTAGAAAATTAAAATTTTTTTCTAATATTTGGTCACATTGGTATTTTTTAATACGCAATATGTTTTGGGACTATAAAATATAATTTATAATACACCAATACATGTGCCACTGAAATATGTTATTAATGTATAAATAATAAATATTGTTATATTTAAATTACGATCCGAAATAATTAAAATATTATTGTTACTTAATAGTTAAAATATTAAATATTATTATTATTAAAGGAGAGATTTTGAACAAATTGAATTTATGAGTATTCTGAGGATTTACCATTACGCGATTGATTCTATACAAAAGTTAATTGTTTGGTATGTCTGTCACATATTGAAGTAATAATATCAGATCAGCGTCATAAAGAAATAATTGTTGGTGATTTAAGCACAATGTTCAACAAATTGAATGAAAATAGAAAATTTCTTCTTTAAAAAGTTTTGTTAATTTTATTTATAAAAAACATAAGCCGGCATGATTTTTATAAAATGCAATATTTGAATTAATAAATCTACGGATATTAAAAGCGCTACATTAATAAGAGTTTTATCTATAAAAATAAAATTAATCATAAAATAATATTAAAATGAGATTATAATGACCTAAAATATAAATAACAGAGTCACAAAAAAAATACTTTTCTATAAAAATAAATTAAATGTTGCGTATTCTTATTTAGTAAAATATATTACTACAATGAAAATACTTTTTTTTGAAAATACAATTTTCATGTTTTCTTATTTAATATATTATTAACAAATAAAATGCATTTATTTAGAATTAGTATAGTAAAGTGTAAAATGTTAACTTTAAAAAACAACTTTATAGTAAAAATGCTTAAGTATTTCACTGTGTGTTTTCTTGTATCACATTATTCTCGAGGAAATTAAGTTTTAGTTTTACAATTTATTAAGTTTCAGTTAAAAAGTTGAAAGCGCAAAAATTATTGTGACTTGAGAGACTAATAATAAAGTGCTTTTTATGATGTTATTATAATTATTATTAACAGTTTAGTTTACGAGAAAAATGCTGTTACATCATATATATATATATATATATATATATATATATATATATATATATGTATATATATATATATATATATATAGATAGATAGATAGATAGATAGATAGATAGATACAGGGTGCGCCATAAATTCTTCGTGCAGCAAACTATTAAAATTAATTAAAAAAGCACAAATTTATTAAAAAGTGTAGTTTACACCAATAGCATCAAAAAAAGGGCGAATTTTTTCATCAACAAAAAAGTAGTTCAAAACATGGCCGATGGGTGGCACTGCGGTGCCTACACGAAGCTGATTTATGGAAATCAGGTTGACAATAAAACAACTGAATGGACATGGACTCTTTATTTGATGACACCCCCTCAGTAAAAACATTTTTTTTGCGAACGTTTGGTGAAGACCCAGTGATAAGTCGAGGCTGTAAGATCAAATGACCCCCACGATCACCAGATTTGACTCCTGTAGATTTTTGGCTGTGGGGTTATTTAAAATCCCTGGTGTACCAGTCCGCCCATTCCACACTGGCGGAACTTAAAGAAGCCATTCAACAAATCGTATGTGGTATTCCTCCAGGAATGCTGTAATTAGCTGTAACAGGTGTTGAGACTCGCTTTACTTGCCTCATACAATCTGGTGGAAGTCATATTGAACAACTTCAGCTTAAACAAATCTTTGAAAATCCAGAATTGTATTAGTATTGTGTTAATTTGCTTAAAATATTCATCATCAGCGCCACCTATTTGTCATTTTTAAAGCATTTTTTTGTTCTTAAAAAAATTCCCCTTTTTTGTGATGTTATTCCTGCAAACCACACTTTTTAAATATCATTTGTTCTTTTTTTTAATTAAGTATTTAAATTTGTACGAATTTATGGCGCACCATATATATATATATATATATATATATATATATATATATATATATATATATATATATATATATATATATATATATATATATATATAGATATATATATATATATATATATATATATATATATAGATATATATATATATCAAAATATGTACAAATATTACTGATTTAGACATTTTTATTGGAATACAAAATATAACTTCTAAAAAATTTAATTGACTTAATTTAGATTAAACTTTTGCTAAATATGTAAAAAATTAAAAAAGTTACAGGGATGTATGATTTTTTTTACTTATTAATTTCATTGTATAAAACATTTTATTCATATAATGTTAAAGCTTTTTAAACAGTATAAAATATGACCGATCAAAAAATGTTTTAGAGTTCAAAACAATTTCTAGAATTCCACGAGAGAGATTTTATAAGCTTTTAAACTAATGACAAATTTTCGAGGGCCTTTTCTGAATAAGTCATGTAACATCGAATCACGATGTAATATCGGCTCACTCTGGCAAAGTTACAAAATAATCATCAGACAGGAAGCGAACAAAGGATGTTGAACCTTGATTCTTCTATACGAGATCAATCGAAAGCAGTTGTACTTTAAAGGAGCATAAATAAACTTTGAAACGATTCAAATGTTGGCAGAGATGCTTCAAGAAACAACGGGCCGTGATTTTATTTCACGGGATTTATACATAAATATGAGGGTATTATAAATTTATATTTTCATTTTATCCGTCGGAAATCGAAAAGAAATCTTCAAGATGGTAGGTAAAATAAAAGGAAATCATAGCTATTTCTTCAAATATTTGCTGAAGAGGCAATAAACTTGCAAATATTTACAGTATGATGTTTACTGTAAAATAACAGTATTTTCTAGTTACTGTTTTATATCGCTGGTGAAAAATAAAAAAAAAATTTATATGTTCAACAAATATTCATTTGCATTAATACGATATTTTTCAATAAAGGAATGATCTCTCGTTTCACAGAATCAGCACCACGGGCTGGAAAACAAATTTAGATGGTTTTGCATGATTAAATAAATTGCATCAAAAATTCAATTCCTCAAAAAAAAAAAAAAAAGTTGAATTGACTTTTCATTTTTAAATTTTAATATTTTACATTTATAAACGTTAAAAACAGAAATTTATATAATTTAAAGTCTTAGTTTTAATATGAATGTATTATCAGTTAACAGTGTTTAAAAATGTTTGCGAAAACTCATGGGAGGAAAAATGAACACAAGAGTATAGAATGCAATCGAAATAATGTTATAGTAAGCAGTAAATAATTTCTATTACAATTCTAATACATTCAAAAAATTATTAAACATAGAGAAAAGGCCTGAAACTATGTAAATAAATTTCATTTGAAAGAAATAATCTTTTTTGTATTTAAAAATGAATGATAATAACGTTCCTCTTAATTCTTAGCATTTATTTTTAAAATAAGCTGAGAAATAAGAAGAACATTATAAATGTCACGAACGTTTTTTTTTTTTCTTTTTTTCGCGAAGAATGTTTAAAATAAACGTGTACTAACCTCAGGAAATGAAGTAAAATCTGATAAAAAATAAAAGGAAATTCATTTCCAACGATATGTAATCATAAACAACTTAGTTGTTGTTGACTTATGTAGGCATTGTTCCCCGACTACAGACATATATTATTTTTTAGCTGAATTGTTACATCTAAAATGTAGACATATTTCAGAAAAATAAGATTGATATTAAATTTAAATAAAGTAATTTCTTGTATGAAACAATATTTTTATATTTAGAAATCATAAATCAGTAAATATTGGTCATACACACACAAACATCTTAAAAAACGTTTAATAATTGTACATTGTTGCAATTGGAAAACTACACCTTATTTAAGAACTAATCTTGATATCATCATTTTTAATAAGTACTAACATTTATATAAATTTTTACATTAATGAAATTGGAATATAGTCGATTCTAATATACTTTTAAATTTTTTTAATATGATAAACAACGTTGTTTTTAGATCCCGTTTGATTTATAACTTTTGCATTAACGTTAAAATGGTTGCATCATAAAGTAATTAAAATATTTTACAATAGTTTTAAATTGAGTGTTTATTTTTTATTAAATTCTATACATTTTTTGTTGTTTATAGATCATTATTATAAAAATCAAATTCCTCAAGTTTTTCTAAATACGAACATGGTTTTTTAAAAGCGCTTCCATAAAAGAGTTTAAACTCACGAGTAAAATTGGAAACTATCATCAAATATATACATATATATATATATATATATTATTATTATTATTATTAAATAAAAATATTTCAAAACAGAAATTTCAGTTTTTATGCAAAATATTCAGCAATATTATTTTTGCTTTAAATAGCATTACCAATTTATTAAGTAAAGTAAAATGTAAAAATATGCAAATTTAATTATTTTTTAAACAGTATATTCTTTATTAGTTTCGCAATATACATGAATTTTTTCAAATTATTTCTTTCACTTAGAAAATAATGACGGGAATCAAATTGATGTATTTTTCCATAGTTTCTTATATTAAAACTGAAGTTCATATGTATAACTAACCTCTTAAACTACATTACAAATTGAAACTTTTAATTATCTACACACAAATGTTGTAATTACTTCAAATTTTATAAACTATATTAAATTCGAATTATTTTTTAACTCGACTAGTGGGAAAATGAACTTTAAGCATATTCGCAATTTAATAAATATAATCTATTTCCAAAATTTACATTTTCTCTTAATTTCTGGCATTTTCGAACAACCGTTACAGGGAAAAGTTAAGTGCGTATTATATAACATCTTACTAGGACCACTTACAGTTATCATAAATTTATTTCCACAGGAAAATAATTTAGAACCAGTTTTCAATTATCGCCAAGATAATTAGAACACCCACGCCGCACAAATGAGGTAGATGACGGGATTTGAAGGAAACTTTTAAACCTTATTCAAATGATGAAGGTCGTTGATAATTAAAGCGAGTGAAAAATTCTTGTTTATTTCATCCATCATGACGCTAATTACCATAAAGTGATGAATAATATCATAAGCAGTTCTTAAATCGGGATCATTTCATACACTCAGTAAACACGAATATTCTTCATTGGTTTTTAATTATTAAAACGTGAAGAAAATGTCAATTTGAATCATTTTGTGATATTTGAATATAATATGCACAGAAATCATAAGTAATGCTGATGTGACTAAGATTTGCTTAAAATCTTTTCCAACAGAATTTATTTTATCAATTGTTAAAAATATATAAATGTTAATCCTAATCTAATAACATTCATACATGTAGCATATACTGACATTTCTTATAGCTGTTCCTAAAAATTTAAACTTTTGGCAATTATTTTTCTTCTTTTTTTAATATCGTTGTTACAAACTAAATTCACGATAATAAATCACAATTAACACAAACAAAAAAATAAATAAATAAAATATTTATTTAAATTTTGTTTAAAAAATAATGGTTATCTTTTATGGTAATGGTTATTTATTATTTACATTTAGATATAATATGCATTTTAATTATTTAAATTTTATTTAAAAAGTTATGGATATTTTTGACAATGTAAATATGTCATTTTATAAATTATAAAATAAAAAGTTATGCGTTGTTAAGTAACTTTAAAACTATATTTTATTGTATTTAAAAATGGTAGCGTGTTTAAAAATAAGATAAAGTGCAATGGTAATATGTGTTGCAAAAAATATAATACTGAAAAACTACTAATTTACTTATTTATTTTTATTCATATTAACTTTTAATGGATACCATTTAATCCACCACATATAATTTATATTAATCTAACATCTCAAAAATTTGAATCAATGGTTTTATTTATTTTAAGTCATATGTCTTCCATGAGAAATAAAAGCCTCATTAAATAAGTTAATATCAAAATCATACATAAATTTCTTCCGTTATTTTGTTATTCAGTTGTGCATGTGTAAAGATATTATAAAAGATCTAAGGTCAAAATCTTTTTCCCATTAATTTTCTTGCAATAGATATCTCTTTCCTTAATATAAATACACAAAAACAATGGATAAATAGGTAAATTTTAATTTTTGAATCTATCTTTTTCTCTTGTGTAGTATTTACGATAAATATTTTTCTCTCGTGAAACGTAATGTGTGGAAAAGAGATGATTTGCGTCTTTGCGAAACTCATACGTAGGCGAGTAACGTAAAATCAAGTCCCACACTGTGTGACACACCTCCAAGAGTTTTTGGCAAATTTTCAACCCCTTTAGTGCCAAGGCATGCACTGAATTTCTTTCTTTTTTGTTTCATTTGCCTTAGAACATTTAGTACATGTTGTCTACTTGGTTCCAGATGGTTAGAAAAACATGTTGCTGCTTCTTTTTTCTGAGAAGGTCAACTTGGAAATTGAGAACGCTTGATGTGATCTTGAAAAAAATTCAGGGACTATCCATTAATGTGCTATGAATGAGACAGGAAAGATTCATTTGATTCCAATTCTTAAAATATATGCAAAGTATACTTTAGTCGCATTACATAAAATATACTTTTCTGTTAGTTCAAATGTAAATTTCATTCAGTGTTCCTTTATATTTATTTTTGAAAAACACTCAAAAAATATAATTTTACTTTATTTACTATTAATTTTTGAATTAACATTACTCATTTATACGTTCACTAATTGAAAAATTTATTTCGAATAAACCAATAAAGATTGCAAGCTAAATCAAAGAACTTAAAGTCTGTATCATATGTAAACAAATGTATGTACATATTAAATTAGTACAATATTCACCATCAATAAAAAGTTTTAAAACTAAATTATAAATGGATAAATAAATATTGAAAAATATTACCAATGTAAAATTTCGGGAAAAGGCTGCAAAAAATATTGGCTTTCATGCCCGGAGAATAGGTTCAATACCTTATCAGCTGAAGAAGTTGTGTTGAGAAGACCTACATACGTTAAAAACTGCGTTGGTATAAAGTGGCATGGAAAAGAGAATGTCCCACCTCAAGCGTCTTTAAATGAGATTCAAAATTAGGAAGCAATATTCAGTGTTTTGCGGTTTCAGTCGGCAACAATAGGCAGTCAGAAAGATGTCTTAATATCCTAAATTCTATTTCAATCAGTTCATAATTTTACACCAAACATAAGTAAATTTGCTAGACGTAAATGTTTTTTTTTTTTATTTTTTTTATTTTTTATTTTTTTTAATTTTTATAATGGAGAGCCAAACTTTACAAGAATTGTCTGATTAAAATAATACGCACTTCAAAAGTACATTACTAAAACCTCAAGTTTTGAATCCCAGCCAAACAATAAAGAGTTTATTAAATTCTTTAACTATCTTTTATTCAATCAAAAATCTTCAAATATTTATTCCTAGAACTATAAAAATTTGACTTCTGCCTTCTTAGAGTGCTTTCTTGTATGAATCTACGCATTTAAGGTTTTTTGATAAAATCACTTAAAATATTTGCGTATAAAAATATTTTATTGAAGCATTTCAATTAATTTATTATTTAAAACGCAAATATACAGCCCCTTATAGCTCTTTTATTTGTCTAAATTTCATTTTATAGACTTTTTGGAGTTTTTCTGGTTTTTTGATTATTTATAAATATATATAATTTACGTGTAAGACATTTTTAATTTTAATTTCTCTATTTCACTGCATTATACCTATATATTATATATTTTGTGCCCACTTTATTTAATTTTCTATTTCAATTCATTATGAATATCATAAAAAAGGGAATAAAAAGCAACATAGAAAGATAATATGTAGCAGCGAATTTTTTGCTTATTTAGAAGTAAATTAAAGGTTAAGGAACAGTTAAGTGTATCTTAACAGATACTTACAATCTAACTTTTGTGAATAATTTGTTTAATGTCATTAAGTGGTCTTAACTAAGTATACTTAGTATAATTGCCCTTGCAGTTCACCGTTCTAAAAGTAAGAGCTCCTTGAACTAATTCCCCAATAACTTCACACGGAGTAACTTGACAAGTTTTAGTGTGTCATTAATATTAATTCAGGAGGTGTTTTGGAACGCGTATCATAAACTAATTCCATCAAATATCAAGGATAATTTGCACAGATTTTCCAATTTGTCATCTTCACAGCTCTTCACATGTGGCTATGAGCCAAGTTTGATACTTCTTAAAGATTTTTGCATGTTTCACATTCCTTGACTTTGAAGAGCTCTCCTAATGCAGTTGTGTGTGACTTGAATATTTAAAAGTATTACTCTTTTAGCACTTATAAACTGGGGCGAATGCTTTGAGCAATTTTTTCTCTCGTAAACATTTTAAAAATTTCACTAATCTCATATCGTTACTGTGATAAACTTTTTTTTTTTACACTTTGTCAGTATTTATAAATTAGCTTTGAGTTAAATTTTAAGATTAGACGCAATCATTGTCCAAGCAATAACCCTCCTGCTCAACTAATCATTCAATATTTTATGACCTGTATGAATAGATTACGATTCACTGAAATATGTTGATATTAATAAATAGTTTTATAAAATTATTTATTAATCTTTATGTTTTTTATGTTTGATAATAATAAGATAAATTCTTAGACTTTTTAAATGTATTTTTGTGTTTGAATGAGCGAGGAAATCTCATAGTATTTTGTAACATTTAATAACAGTAGGCGTTATAAATCAAATGCATACATAAAATTTTATGTAATTTCAAATAAAAAAAATGTTCAAATTAAAGTTTATATGTAAATTATAGAAATCAATCATTGCGCATTGCGTTGGAGTAACAATACGTTAGTTTATTGTCATTACCATAACATCTGATATTATCATAAAAATTTTAAATTGATATGGTTGTTATCAAAAACGTCAAAATAAATAATGAGCCAATTATTTTTGTCTAATCTAATTATGAATAGATCACATCATGTCTTATTTCCTGTAGCTTTAATACGTAGAATAAATATAAAAATTTGAAAATCTGTACAGAAGGAATATTTGGTGCTAAATATATTGATATTCCTGATTTTCATATCACATTAATTATACGTAGATTCGTAATCATTTGTGTTACTATACATATCATTCGCCTGTTCAGTTTTTAAATTTTAATTTTAAAAGAACTATTGCCTTTATTTGACTTGTACATCTGAAACAAAATGAAGCAATATCGTGTATTTTAATTAGATATTCTTATTGTCATAAGTTTCATATGTCATCTCATTTTTTATGTTTGATAATATTGATTTTATGGAAAATCTAAAATGCAAAATCGAGAAATTAATTTTATCGTGTTAATTTCTAATATATTAATGTATATCTTAATTGGAATATATAATAAATTTCGCATAAAAGCTTCAAAAACAAATAAATAATTTAATAGTTTTTAATATAATTTTCTCGAAAAATTTATCAAAAATAATTAGTAATAAGGAAATAATAAGAGGTTTCTAAGCGTTTTTTAAGCATGCATAAAGAAAAATGTAATTATATTACACGTGTATGATTGAATATTCTTTTTTATTAAATGAATATTCTTTTTTATTAAATGAATATTTTTTTCAAATAAATTTTATTAGTTTTTTAATTCGATGGGAATTATATCGCTTTAAGCATATTTGTTATTAATTTTTTTTAGTTATTTACGTAATTTTATTTGATTTGCTTAGTATTTATATACCCCAATTTCTGTTACTTAATTTTTTAACTGTACTTAAATTTCACAAAATTTTTAACTCTATTTTACAAAGAAAACTTTCATTGAATAAGATCAAAGCAAATAAATTTAAAGTCTTTATTTTCGAACTGAAAATTAATTATTGCTTTCTACACATTGAAAAACAAATTGTGGGATTTAAGGTCATTATTTTCAACTCAATAGCACATATTAAAAAAACTCAAAATTCTCTAAACTTGAAACAAGACTCCGCATTTATTTCGCGAGAAACAAATAATTAAAAAAACTTAAAATTAATTTCTAGAGTTTCCTTTTACATATTTGTATAAAAAGTGATTTTATTGATTTGAAACATCTTTTATTTAATTCACATTATAATTCCAACCTTTTAGATTTAAATAGAATAAAATAAACTATCTAAAGCGCAAGATTTTTTGTTATTTTTACTGTCAAACAATAATTAGATTTTATAGTTTTATTAAATGTCTTAGAAAATATGCCACATGCTTTCCCAATGCTTAAATTTAAAAGAGTTTAAAATTTTTTTATGTAAATTGAGAAGATAATTAAACTTACTTGGGTTATTTTGGCTAAGTTGTTTTGTCTTGAAACTTTTTCAGTAACTTAGGAACTATTCATGTGTATTTTTATTTAATTCTATTATTTGATCTACCATCTTTAATTTTTCTAACATTCAGGAAATACAATAATTTCCAAGTGTTATCTAGGAATGGTAAAATGCATTCGTAGACCAGAAATGACAAAAAAGTAGCAAATATGTTTGTAGATGAAACAAAAAATTGAAAAACTAAATTTCTGTAAGTTGCAGATTATTTCACATTGGAATTTTTAACAAATTTGTTTAAAATCAAACCAAATATAAAAATCACATTAATAGGATACACATATCTCATTAAAAAACAAAAGTTGCAACATTTGATTATGCTTTCTGTGAGAAAACCAATCACCAAATATTTATCACCAACCAATCACCAATCACCAATCATTCTCGTTCAGAAAAACTGTTAGATTTGTGAAGTGGTAGATGAACTCTTTGAATATTCAGCACATACTGAATAACGAAGGATATCCTTAAGATTTTTATTTATCTTCAGATTGGGTAGAATAAGCTAAATATGCTGTGTCCGACACTACTTTCCAGGCAGCCATCGACGATAACATCTCTCTCTCTTTACAGGAACGAATATATCTTCTATTAAAACAAAAATGAACTAATTACTGAAGCTTACAAATTAATAATAGTTCCTAAGATTTCATTCTAATCCTTAGAATCATCACCAAAAAGTCTCATCTGTGTAACCACTGCACTTGTCTTCATATGTACTGATCAAATATGTATAGATATGATATTCAAGTAACATCTCTACCTGATCTCTATACAAAACAAGAAAACCCTTCCAGTTTTAAGGACTCAGAAAAATATAATGAACAGAAAGTGTAGCATATTATTAGTCCTCTAAGTAATCACCACCAGCACTTTCTGCCAACGTATCTCCTTTGAGGTAAAACTCGGGGCTTTTGGACGAAAAGACGTACATGAGTGTTTAGTACAATTTTGCTTCATTGGTGAGGGATTTTTCGGAAAGAAGATTGTCAAGGGAATGGAAGTGGTGGTAATCTATTGGTGCGAGGTTCGGTGAGTAAGGAGGACAGCACAAAGTCTTCCAACCGAATCCATGTAGAGTATTCCTGGTCACTCACGTGACATGCAGCCTAGCGTTATCTGCCAAGAACAATACACTGTTGCGAGTAACCAGTGCTGGCTCCTTTTACTGCAATGACTGTTGTACAATTGCTGAGAGTACAAGTCCGCAGTGACCAATTGGCTCATTGGTAACAGCTCATGATGAACCATTTGATAATTAGTCCACCAGACGCAAAACATAATCCTGTGTGAGTCACAGAAGGACAAATCTTTCGACCTGAATTTTTGAAACCAAGCCTTGGCATTACAGTAATTCACAGCACTATCCCTAAATTCTTGACATATTTAGCGACTTAATGTAGAATCTGATAAGCCCACTTTGAAGGCGTAAAGCAAACAACACTGAACGAGCTTCTTCGACGTGTCTATTTCTCTTTACTACTGTACGATTATTAAATTTGAGTGCTGGACCTATTTTTATAGCGCCAGAAATTCCTATTATCGATTGACAAGTGTCTCAAGCACGTCATACATTAATTTGCATGCTTATTCTCACTTCATTCAATAAAAAAGAGGAAATGGCAAAAACATTCTTGTTTACCTAACACATGATGCTTGGTTGTATTCTAAAGCAGATTTTAGCAAACTTGTAATCTCTTGACTCATCTGCGCTTATCAATGAATTGCAGGGTAATTTGTAACTTATCTGTTAATAAAACTAACTCTATCCAAATACAATACAACTGACGAATGATGGGGATATATTTTTAATATTGATTTTCTAAATGGAATGCAAAAACATAAATTCATGAAACAGAAACTTACAGCTAATTAATTTCTCGCGTAGTAGAGATACATATCATATTAACACTAATCTGTGCAACCGTCGATATCATATGTATGGATATCTCTTTTTGATTTAATATAACAACAATGTATAGTCCTGAAATAATGGTTTGAAACCATTGAGAAAACCATTAATGGTCTTAGAGTGACTGTATGGCGTGTTTGAATTTTTTTCCATTATTTTAAAATAACAGACAAGTATTCAAAAAGCTTTATGGAAGATTGTATATGGATGACTCATTTCATTTAATGACTCTCTTCTTTTCCTTAATGTTTCCAAGACTCAGATATTTGAATGGAAAGGAGACTCATAAGCTTTGATTTCGAATCAGGGCTAATCCTCAGGATTGTGAGTTTTGGAGAGCTGTTCATTTGAGACTGAATGCTGATTTGCTTGTCATTGTCACTTCATTGACTAACAATTAATAAAATAAAACCGCAACTACTTGATTTCATGGTCCTCAGTATCAAGGTGACTCCAAAATTATCGGTAAGTTAGAACTGCTCGCATATAGCTTACGGCTTTTATATTTTCGTGATTGCTCTTAATCTAACAAAGTCTTAGTTTTCTCATAAAATTTCCGTCACACGATTTGTGCAAGATACGATTCTAAATAATGATAAATCATATATCGAAATATTTTTTTCGTTTACTTCTCGTGGTATTCAATAACATATTTTCAGTTTCATGCAAATTCATTTAGGGGCATTACGTATATTCGATAGGGGAATAATGGATATATTCCTTGGAGAAACGAAAGGGCATCTTTTCTCTCTTTCAACTTAACAGTAAATTAAATATACCTTAAAAAGTTTTCAATATTACTTAAATTGAAAACAAATATTGCGTTATCACATGATTAATCAAATTTGCCAAATAAAAGTCAAAAGAATGTTTACATTTGTCCCTCGTTTGGCAACATTTTTCAGACGAATTGGTGGTTTATCGTGAACGACGTTATTATTATAAAATTAAAGTATAATAAAAAGTCTAAGTATAGTAAAATTAAATCAAATAATAAACTAAATAGTATTTAAAAAAAACTTCGAATAAATTACCGAAAAACTTCATAGGAACTTAAACTTCTTTGAAAGACAAAGATGAAACTCTTATGCAGCAATAATATGAAATAGAATTGCGGAATTATAAATAGCATTGTCGGCAGAGTCGAGAAATATAAATGTTTTGACTTTTCTTGTCGTATCCTTTATAAGTACATCAATTTAATGCGAGCTTTTTCTGCTCAAAGCAACGCGGTGACATTTTTTCTCTTCTCTTTCACTCAAAAGTGACGCGATACTTTCTAACTCTTAATTTGACGACAGCTGTTGTCAAACGTAGGAAAACAAACAAGAATGCACTTGAAAAAAAATCAAGCAAAATATTATTCAAGCAATTTATTTGGTGTTTAGTCGCATAATTTATTTATCCTTTCATAGTATAAATTCTTGTTGTTTTTTAAACGTTCAAGGAAACATGGTGTTTTTACGAGTCAAATTAACTTAGAAAGCTTGACTTTCTTCTCGAAATTTAATGAATTTTTTTGTTTACAGTTTTTTTTTAATGTTTTTCCCCTGGTGTTTTTTTTAATATAATGTGGATTGCATGCTCAAAATAGTTATATTCTACGCAATATTTCTCATTTAATTAATTTCGTTTTTCTTTAAAATTTAACTTCTTAATCGTAACATTATCTTTTATTAAAGTAATGTAAAGAAATATTTTACTCGAATAGATTTTTTACTTTCATCGAATAAATTTTTTCCTTCTTTCCATGAACTTTTGAGAAATAATGATATCTACACAAATTATTGTAATCAATATTATAATTCTTGTTTTTCAGAAAATTCAGTATTATTGATTAAACAAATCTTTTTTAATCTTTTGAGAAAGGTTATTGCTCTTTTTCTTGCTTAAAAAAATAGCATTCTCTTTCAATACTAATGTAATCTTATTTCCATATTGCTATCTATTCATGGTAAGTATTTATTGGTTTCATCAATAAACAATTATGATAAGACGCATTATTACTGATTGTGTTTACTAATTTTTACTACCCAACAGAATGAAGCAATTGAAAACGAATTATAACTTCAATAGTTGTTTGCATAAACATATATTATATAACGTTTATAAAACTGATGTTTCTACTATTGATTAATTGATATTTTTATCATTATATACTCGTTATCAAATTAAATCTAAGATATATTTCCAATATATTAAGGAGTTTCAGATATATTAGGAGTATCTAAATCACGAAAAATACATAACATTAAATTATATTTTCGTAAATTATTGTGGTAGTAAGCAAATAACTTTTTAAAAATAGTTTCAAGTTTTAAACTATTTTAAAACTTGAAACTATTTAAAATATTTTCAAGTTTAAAAAAAATAACCTATTGTATATTTAATCAAAAATGAGTAAATTAACTGTGTTTAACATTTTATTTTTATAATATAAACATATAAATCTACATATCTAAATAATTCTGTTCCAACATAAGCTTTACATTCTACTCTTAATTTTGCATTTTCATTTTCAATAATAATTTTATTGAATCAAAATTTCCTTAGACTGAAAATCTAAATATCTCATTATTATTATTAGATATTTTGTACACTTTCATACATTATTTTATAAATCCATTTAAGAATATAAGAATTTTGATATACAGTATGAAAACTGATAAATAGAAAAATTCTTTTTAAGTGATTTTTTAGAAGAATACAAATTATTCATCATTTATTTTATTTTAGAGTAAGAAAAGATTTTTGTAGTGTGATTTTAAAAATTCTTTGTGTATTAATTTATATTAAATTAAATTAATAATATATTGACTAGTGCAATTGAATAGAGAGTGATGAACAGAATAGTGTGAATAATATTACTTTTTATTGAAATTATTTTAAAATTTCAACAAAAGCATCTTAATAAATACAGTCATTTTTTATTTCTAAGCTGTGAAATTAGTATCATCTGAATTAAATTTTAACTCAAGAATTAGAATTTTAAATTATGTAAAAAATATTTCTTTAGGAGAAAATTAAACCAAATATTTTTGAATAATTTATTAGATTTCATAATACATTTTTTGACAATCTGTCATAAATTTGTCAACACAAGCAATGTATTTAATTAGGATTCAAATTATTGCATAAACTTCTATTAATTTTTCAATATAAAAGCAAAAACAATAATGAATGATTTTAAAAATGTCCATAAAATATGCCTGTTTTTGACATTATTATGAAATGAGTCACGTTTGCATATCTTATGTGCATAAATAAAATCACAATGGTTTGAATCTCAGTAAATAAATAATCAATATTAATAAAATCACAATGTTTGAATCTTAGTAAATAAATAATCAATATTAATAAAATCACAATGGTTTGAATCTCAATAAATAAGTAATCAATATTAATAAAACGCGAAAAAAATTCAAATTTTTTCCTATTTCAAACATTATTAGCAAATGTCTGTGTATGTGTATGTGTGTGCATGTGTTTGTGTTAACCAATTCAAACTTTTTACAATCAATTATTTAAAATTATAAAATATAGATGATTTTATGTATTTTTTGTTAAGATATATATCAGAAGTTAATAAAAACTCCTGATAGATTTAAGATTTCTTAATTTACCATTTGAAGAGAAACTGGTTCTTTTTTATTAAAACACTCCAGTTATCTTTACTTTTGAAAACAAAAGTAATTTAACTTTATAAAATTAAACTTCCAAAATTTATATAGTAAAACTTCTTGATATAATAAATAGACACGTTAAACATTCAAACATAATTAAATTTTTA